>JASDQU010010851.1:188779-205034 GCA_032191745.1 Picea mariana | reverse complement strand
CTCTGCTGAAACAATGAGCCTTCACTGCTTTTTATAGCCATTTCCAGGCGGTCACGTAACTAGTTCCCGGTGTAGACACAAGCTAGTTTAGGGTTCGCTTAAGCCATAAATTCGCCGTATTTGCAGAACTGACCCTGATCTGAGGGTCAAATCGTCTTGGGGGCCGGTCCATAAGCGGTCGAGAGGCCAACTTAGGCAATTAATGCGCCGTATTATCAAATGCACGGCTTTTTGTATGGACAGGCGCGCGTCGGGCGCGTATGCGCTTGTTGTACGTTTTTATCCCGCGCATACGCACGCGCACCCTACTGCTGTAAAGCGCCCTTCAATTTTTGGTTACTTTGTATAGTTTTTGACCCTTCTGGAATGCTGTGAACAGTGCCATGAATGACTTCATTGTTGTTTTGATGATGTAGAGTTCTTGTCGCCATGTGCAGATGATGTGGAGTTCTTGTCGCCATGTGCAGACGAAATTTCAGTGATAACAAGGACCTCCAAGATTCCTACAACATGTCAAATTTACGTAGCTCCTCCTTGGGCTCGTCATTGTGTTTTCAATTGTTGGTTCTGGCCTCGCAAGACGGTGATTCTATACTATGTCACGCAAACACTTCAATCCCACCAGGACCCTACACTTCAATCCAACTAATTCTGACGGATATAATGAGGTTGTACATTCTTTAGTCTTCTCCATTTCTCCTTAGACGTGAGCAACAAGCACAACTCTACCTCCCAGTTGGGCTTCTCGGGAGATCTTCGGCAATTGATCTTTGAAGTGAGTAGCGAGGTATCCCTTCATGGCAATCCAAACTTAAAACTAGGCTGGAGATGAGTTTGTTTCCTCTTAGGGAAACTTAATCTCTTATTTTATAGCAGGTAATATATATATATATATATATATATATATATATATATATATATATTTGTAATGAACATTGTATGTTTTCTCTAATATCACCCTCTACCTCCACCCTCATATATATTAGATATTAGAGAATTTTTTTTATGTTTTCTATAATATCACCCTACTCTTAACAAATAAACAAAAAAACTTATTGGTCTTGCCCACCTCATATCAAAGGACTTTTATAAGGGAGGAGGTAGTGATATTTATGGTAGATCCATTAAATATGATTTGGGAGGTGTACCTAGGAAGCCAAGTGGCTAATGCACTAGGGGTCCTATGAGGAAATTCCATAACTCTTCCTTGAGTCCAATGAAGACTCATTCATTGTTTGGATGCATGCATATTAAGCCTAGTATTGGCACCCCACTCACAAAGAATGCTGATTTTTTAGACTCCATTGATCATTTGTGAGCCTGGTGATAATTTGGATACATTTTGGGTGAACAAACTAGGAGAAGGTAGGGTTTTGGAAGGATTTTCAAGGGAGGTAAAGGAGTCAAAAAATTCAAACGAAAACTAGAAACGTGATGAATTAATATCTAATAGCAAGGGCAACTCTAGTTGAAAACGTGTCAAGAAAAAGAAGCACAAGGTTAAATATGCTTTGGGGAAGGATGTCAAACTCCATTAGGTCATTGACATGGCTAGTAGATCTATTAAAAGGAGGTTTCAAGATAGGATTTCCTATGAAAAGAACTTGGTCAACTGAATCTCCAACTTCTAGAAACCCATCATAGGGCACATTCCAAAATATCAGATTTTGGTGAAGGGATCGTGTGCCTTTGTTTTCTAATTAGAAACTAACACCAGGAAGTTTCTTGGTGTTGGTTGTGGAGCCTGATTATCTTCTTGATTCATAGGTATTTATTTTTAGCCGTGTTTATACCCCATGAAGAATTTACACCCTGGAAGAATGTACACTCCTCCATGTAGGGGATTGCAGAGGGGGGGTTACCTCATCTGTAAGGTCCATCCCCCTGGCTGGGGGGTCTGGGGGCAAGCGGGCCCTTGAAGGAAAAACTTCCTTGTAAATGTATATTGTAATTTCATTGTAAATCTGAACTGTTCATTATAATTTCGTAGATTTGACGATAGAAGTTATGTTGGGGTTTTTTTCCCTAGAAGGAACCCTCTTTTATGAGGGAAATGTATTGCGGCTATGGATCATTGTGAATATTGTATTATGAGAGAGGATGTTGTGAGAGAAATAAGAGGAAGTTACAGCGGGTGTGTTGTAGGTTGTATCCCTTCATTTGCTGGATAATAATAAAGGAAGGACCTGTCAATTTCTCTGATGGACGTGGCCCACACTGGGTGAACCATGTATATCTGTGTCTCTATTGCATTGTGTATCTCTTGTGTTTTATTTCCTCATTTTTATTTTATTTTATTTCTCCACGATCCTGTTTTTTCTAACAACTGGTATCAGAGCGAAAGGTAACTCGCAGGAAAAGAGGGGTCCTGATTTGAGTGGGAGAAATGGCAGATGATGGAAAGTTTAGGGTCGAGAAATTTGATGGCCAAAACTACCAGTTATGGAAGATGTAGATGGAAGATTATTTATATCAGAAGGATCTATTTCTACCATTGGGTGGAATAGCACAGAAGTCGACAACCATGAAGGACGAATAAGGGGAGGTTCTTGACAGAAAGGCACTGGGAACAATATGGTTGAGCTTGGAAGCATCAGTAGATTTCAATATTTCGAAAGAAAAGACAACAAAGGAGTTGATGGATGCATTGGCTAAACTGTATGAAAAATCCTCAGTGTCCAATAAGGTATTTCTAATGAAGAGATTATTTAATATGAAGGTGTCAGAAGGTGGATCTGTTGCAAATCATTTAAATGAATTTAATACGGTTACTAATCAACTAAGTTCTGTAAAAGTGGACTTTGATAATGAGGTCAGAGCTCTTCTAATCTTGTGCTCATTTCCAAAAAGTTGGAATGGATGTAAGTAACTATGTCTCTAGTTCAAATACTTTAAAATTTGATGATGTTGTTGATGTTATCCTTAGTGAGGAAATGCGACGAAAACGCATAGGTGAGACATCATGTAATGCGTTAAACATGGAGAACAAGGGAAGACAAAAGGATAGAGGAAATGGCTGAGGGAACCGCGAGAATTCTAGGAAGGGCAAATCCAAATCCATATTTGGAAGATAGAGTGTTGGAATTGTGGAAAGAAAGGCTCTCTGAAGAAAGACTGCAGAGCTCCAAAGAAACAAAGAGATGGAAAGTAAGAGAAATATCAGGAAGAAAATGTAACAAGTGATGTGTTACAAGATGTTTTAATACTTTCTCTAGATAATATTTCTAAGTCTTGGGTAGTAGATTCAGGGGCTTCATTTCATGCCACACCCTATAGGAAACATTTTTTAGATTATGTTCAATGTGATTTTGGAGAGGTTCATTTGGGTGATGATGCACCTTGCAAAATTGTTGGAATGGGAAAGGTAAAATTAAAGCAAAGTAATGGAAACCAATGGTTGTTGAAAGAGGTAAGACATGTTCCAAATCTAAGGAAAAATATAATTTCAACAGGACAGTTGGAAAGTGAAGGTTGTATATCCATATTTACATATAAGGTTTGGAAGGTCACCAAAGGATCATTGGTGATAGAAAAATGAGAGAAGGTAGGTACATTGTATTTATGTATTGGTAATACTAACTCTTCTATCTCTTTAGCTTCTACAGTAGTGGATACAACACTGTGGCATCATAGTCTTGGACACATGAGTGAGAAGGGGATGCAGATACTTCACAAAATAAATATGTTACCAGATATTAAACAAATTGATTTGGATTTTTGTGAGCATTGTGTTTATGGAAAACATAAGAGAGTCATATTTCTCAGAGTCGGAAAAGAAAATAAGAGTGAAAAGTTAGAGATTGTGCATATAAATGTATGGGGACTAGCTCAAGTATCATCTCTTATTGGATCTCGTTATTATCTTACTTTTATTGATGATGCAACTAGAAAAACTCGGGTTTATTGCATTCGACAAAAATCTCATATTTTTGATACTTTTAAGAAATGTAAATCTTTAGTTGAGAATGAGACAGGAAAAAGGTTGAAGTGTCTCAGATCAAACAATAGAGGTGAATATTGCAACAAGAAGTTTGATGATTATTGTTCATGCCATGGCATTTGTAGAGAGAATACAGTTCCAGGAACACCACAAGAAAATGGTGTGTTAGAAAGGATGACCAGAACAATCATAGAGCATGCAAGGAGTATGAGATTGCATGTTGGTTTTCCCTTGCAGTTCTAGGCAGATGTTGTAAATATTGTTTTTTACTTAATAAATAGAGGACCTTCAAGCTATTTGGATGGTAGAATTCTAGAGGAGGAATGGACAGGAAAAAAGGCAAACTATTATTTTTTGAAGACTTTCGGTTGTGAATCATTTTTCCATACTAATAAAGAAAATATAAAAAAGCTTGAGGAAAAATCCAAGAAGTGTACCTTTATTGGATACGGTGTTAATGATTTTGGTTGTCACTTATGGTATTATGAAAATAATAAAAATCATTAGGATTAGAGATGTCATATTCAATGAGAAGGTCATGTACAAAGATCAGTTGCAGGGAAAGAAACAGGGAAAAGAAAAACCAAAATACACAGTGCTTGATGAGATCACTGAAAAAGAAACTCCAAAGGTACTAGAAAATCAAAATGTACAACAACAGGATAAGCAGGTACCTCAAACTCCTGCAAGTGTTGTTAGAATATCTACCAGGTTAAGTAGGCCACCTGAACGATACTCCCCTTCATTGTATTATTTATTGTTGATTGATTTTGGTGAATTAGAATGTTATGAAGAGGCAATGTAGGTAGACACCAAAAAGAAGTGGGAGAAATGCATGAAAGAGGAAATGGATTCCTTGGTAAATAACCAGAATTGGCACTTGGTTCAGATGCCTACATGAAAAAGAGCATTGTAGAATAAATGGGTTTACAAGTTGAAGGAAGAAGATGGAGGGAAAAAGCAGTACAAGGCTAGACTTGTTGTAAAGGGGTTTGCACAAAAGAAAGGTATAGATTTTAATGAAATATGTTCTCCTGTTGTTAAAATGACTTCAATTAGGACTATTTTAAGTGTTGTGGAAGTAGAATATTTGCATCTTGAATAGTTAGATGTAAAAAGAACTTTTCTCCATGGGGATTTGGAGGAAGAGATTTATATGTGCAACAACAATAGGGGTATGAGGTCAAAGGGAAGGATAATTTTGTATGCAAGTTGAAGAAGAGCTTGTATGGCCTAAAGCAAGCTCTAAGGAAGTGGTATTTGAAGTTTGACAGGTTTATGACAAAACAAGGTTATAGTAGATTTCATTTTGATCACTGTGTTTATTTTAAAAGGCTAGAAAATGAAAGCTATATTATCTTTCTATGTATGTAGATGGCATGCTTGTTGCAGGGTCTAATATGAAGGATATTAATGTGCTCAAGAATAAATTAGCTAATTCATTTATGATGAAGGATTTGGGTGTTGCAAAGACAATCCTTGGTATGAGAATAACAAGAGACAGGAAAAATCGCAAATTGACATTGTCTTAGGGTGAGTACATAGAGAAGGTGTTGGAGAGGTTTAGAATGTAGAATGAAAAACCAGTTAGTACAACTTTGCCCAACCATTTCAAATTAACTAAGGAAATGTGTCCCATGACACGAGAGGATATAGAATACATGTTCAAGGTCCCTTATTCATAAGTAGTTGGAAACTTGATGTATGCGATGGTTTGCACTAGACCAGATATTGCACATGTAGTGGGAGTTGTGAGCAGGTATATGAACAATATAGGTAAAGAACATTGGGAGGAAGTAAAGTGGATTCTCAGGTATTTGAGAGGTACTGCTACTCATGCATTATGTTTTGAAGGTTCAAACACAGATCTACATGGATATGTTGATTCGGATATGGAAGGTGATAAAGATAGTTGTAGGAGCACCACGGGGTATGTTTTTATTGTAGGTGGAACAACATTAAGTTGTATTTCAAAACTGAAAAAGGTTGTTTCACTTTCAACAAAAGAGGTAGAGTATATTTCTACTACAGAGGCTAGTAAAGAGATGATTTGGTTACAGAGGTTTATGGAGGACTTGGGAAATAAGTAGGATAGTAGCAGGTTGTATTGTGACGGTGAGAGTGTCATTCATCCTGAAAATATCTCAGCCTTACATTCGAAGACTAAGCATATTCATGTCAGGTACCATTTCATATCCTCCATATTGGAATATGGACATTTGAAATTGGAAAAGATACACACTAGCTAGAATCCCGCAAACATGTTAACAAAGGGAGTAACCAGGGAGAAAATGAGTTCCTGTTCAGTTTCAGTTGGTCTTCAAGAATGAATATGAAGATGAGAAATTTGTTAGGTCCAAGAAGGTTCATAGTCAAATAGATACAACAACGGCAGACTTGTTGAAATCAGTATCCAAGTGGGAGATTGTTGGTTGTGGACCCTGATTATCTTCCTGATTCTTTTTTTCAGCCATGTTTATACCCCATGAAGACTTCACACCCTAGAAGAATGTACACTCCTCCATGCGAGGGAGTTTGGAGGGGGGTTACCCCCTTTGTGGGGTTCATCCCTTGACTAGGGGGTCCGGGGGAAAGCGAGCCCCTGGATGGAGTTCAGGGGAAAATCCCCCAAAGGAAAATTTTCCTTGTAAACGTATATTGTAATTTCATTGTAAATATGGACCGTTCATTATAAGGTCATAGATTTGATGGTAGAAGTTATGTTAGGGTTTTTTTCCCTAGAAGGAAACCCTCTTTTATGAAGGAAATGTATTGTGGCTATGTATCATTGTGAATATTGTATTCCGAGAGAGGAGACTGTGAGAAAAAGAAGAGGAAGTTATAGCTGGTGTGTTGTAGGTTGTATCCCTTCATTTGATGGATAATAATAAAGGAAGGACCTGGGAATTTCTTTGGTGGACGTAGCCCACACTAGGTGAACCATGTATATTTGTGTCTCTATTGTATTGTGTATCTCCTACGTTTTATTTCCACATTTGTTTTATTTTATTTCTTGACGATCCTATTTTTTCTAACACTTGGAAGAAGGTGTATGTGGGGGAACAATCACCTATCCTTGAAAGTAGGAAGCCCTTGTTTTGACCCATGGAGGGATAAAACTACATTGCACATGGTTTAGATGAAATTATTGGGTATACCATTGGAGTTCTATACTTCAGATATGTTTGGATATATAGAGTATAGAACAAGAACTTTCTTAGAATCTTATAGTAGCTACTAGAATTCAAACCAATATATGCTTTCTCTTATCCTTATTGAATTAAACCTTAAATATATGCTTTCTCTCATCCTTATCAGAATATGCATTTATCTCAATTGGTTGACTATGTGTATGTACCTTTCAGATGTGTACAATGTCATTCCTATAGGAATTTTGTAATTTGGTGTAATTTAAAATTTAACTAAAACAATTGGAGAGGAAGGAGTCAACTATTTGTAGTGGTGAAAAGGATTTGACCACTCACACTATAGAAAGAGGGTTCCACAATCAAAGGGGGTATCCCATGAGTGGGTTGTCTCTCAAAGGAGTTATTGGAGACAAAATATACTAATCCAAATGTAAATACGAGTCTAGTGGAGGGATTGTCCTTTTACACTCTACCAAACCTATCCAAAGAAAAAATTACGCTCGTGAATGGGATGTAGGTGCTTTCCAATGAACAAAACCATGAAATGTTGGGTAATAATATGGTCTCACCTTTTAATAAAACTAATTTAGAGCCAGTAGCTATTTCTACCCAACTTGAACTGGAAATTAATATGAATTTGTCTCCTTCATCTTCGAAAAAATGTATAATGTGTAAGTGTGGGAGTCATACCATTAGCCATTGTTTGGAGACACCTAATGTTCTAGAAGAAATTGGGAAGGGATTGTCAAAATATATCTCCAATTCTATTAAATGGGGGATTGATCCAATCACTATGACCTCTTTATTTGCAGAATCCTCCATGAACTCAAACTAGAACAAATATTTTTTAAGGCCTAGACATGGTTTCTCATTGTGATGAAATACAAAAATTGTAGGAGCTTTGTGCATGGATTAGTTAAAAAGGGAAGTAGGGACTGGCAGAGGGAGAAAATCATGTATCTCCTTAGCTCGGTTTAAAGAAACCAAGGATATATTTTAAGGTGAAACAAACATTGTTGATGGGACCCTTACAACAAGCTAATCCCTCGAGGGGTGTCTACCATTAAATATGTTATTTTCAATGTTAGGAGATTGGGAATTCTCTAAGCTATCTTACCATGAGGATGTTTATATACCACACTAAACTAGACATTGTCTTGTTATAGGAAACAATGGGAAAAGGGTTTAAGGTTTTAAAGTTACTTTCAAAGTTTGTGAGAAACTAAGTTTTCTTAAGTTTAGATGTTGTGGGGTAAGTCTCTAGTTGGAAGAGATATTCCTTTAGACTAATTATCTCTATTACCATTTATTCAAATATTGTTGCAAAATTCCACACCTTGGAGGGAACCTTAATTTTACCACTAATAGGGAAAATATATGGGGTCCAAATTCTAGACTGTTGCCAGATTTTCCACTAAATGAATATGGGAAGAGAATTACTTGGTGGACATAGAACTTGTTCAACTAGTCCCCACTTAGAGGAATAAAAGACTTGGTGAAGATGGGGTGGCAAAGAGACTTGATAGGTTTCTGGTGTCCCAATCCTTGCTAGATGATCAAATTAGAGTTAGATCATGGGTCAAATTTAGCAAAGATTTAAATCATTTCCTATTCTTCCTTCATATTGTAGTAGAAGAAATCAAACTAACAAGTCCATTCAAGTTCAATTTAGGATGAATAGATGACAAGGAATTTATTAAATCGGTCCATTCAATTTTAATTTGGGATGAATAGATAATAAGGAATTTGTTAAATTGTTCCATTCAAGTTTAATTTAGGATGAATAGATGATAATGAATCTGTTAAATTGGTCCATTCAAATTTTGATGCTTCTACTAGGGAATCTACTAGCATTCAGTTTTCTACTAATATAAAGACTTTAAAAAAGGTTATATCTTCTTTTTCATGTGAGAAAAGAATAAAATATGAACAAATCCTATCTTGAATTGAAGCTTAAATTTATAACCTCTACAATGCCAATATTAATGGAGGTTTAGTTGAGGGTTCAAGGAAATAGTTGAATACTTTGGAATAAAATAGAGGGAAGCTACTAGCAAAGAAAGAGGCCACATATAGGTTAAAAAACAAATCCATTTGGCTATCAAAAGGCAATGAAAAAACAAAATTACTTCACAATCATGAAAATCATAGGAGGAATATTAACACCATTTGGGAATGAAGAGAGGTGATGGGACATTGGCTAGGTATTTCAAACATTTAGCCAAGTTAGGTGTGGCTCATTTTGAGGATTGTTTCAAGGAAGAGGATAGAGTCAATATTTCATAAATTGTTAAAAATACTTCCTTCTTCTCTACCTTTGTGGTTGAGACAACTAGAGACATTATGATGGATCAATACATATCTAGGTAAGAGTTGCAAAGAGATTTCAAAGCTTACAAGAGGACAAATAAGTTATTCTAGACAATTGATTTATTTTTTGGATTCTATGAGATTTTTTAGGAAGACCTCTTAAGAGTTGTTGAGGAGTTAAGCACTATAGAGAGGGTATTGGGTTCCTTAAATACCACTTTCCCTAATTCCAAAGAATTATGTCTCTAACTCCTTTGAGGAATTCATACCTATCTCCCTATATAGTTGTATCTACAAAATCATAGCCAAAATTACATCCCTAAGGGTGAAGCAAATTTTGTCTAAAGCCATATCCCATGAGCAATTTTAGTTTCTCCATGGGAGGAAGTTTCATGATGCAATAGGTGTGTCACAAGAAGGTATGCACTCTATAAATAATAAGAAGGTGTTATCAATGGTCCTCAATATTGACCTATCTAAGTCATATGAATAAGAAAATTTGTTATATTTGATAGTTATTTTGTTTCATATTAGCTCCAGTGCCCCCATTGTTGATTAGATCATGGGATGTTTGAACTCAGTATCTTTTGTCATTTTAACCAATTGGGTTGCCTCAATTTTTTTAAGTTTTCCAAAGGGACTAAGAAGGTGTGCCCCCCGCCCCCATTGTTGTTCTTGATTATAGATAAGGGTATTAGAAGGGCTTTACTAGTATAAAAAAGATGACGGACATTGAAAGGTATAATGATTAGTACTTTTGAATTACCTCACTTTCTATTTGTAGATGATGTATTACTTTTCTATGATGGTTCTTTTATGGATACATGCTAATTGAAAGAGGTTTTGCACTTATATTGTTCTTTTCTTTTGTAATATTTATATTGTTCTTTAAATACAAAATAAATCTCTTTAAAGAAAATATTTACATTCACCCTTCAAATAGGACTGGGATGGAGCTCCCACAGACCATAAAAGGAAAAGAGTTGGAAGACAAGAGAAACACAATAAAGGATCAACTTGGTTTTCACAGATAATCGAGAAATAGAAGGCAATATAACACATGATTGTGGAAGAAAATAGACTAAAAGGGAGGAATATAGTTGTTGTTTGACTCATTGTGATGGAAAGTTTTCATAACCTTTTACATTCTTGGAGGTGTTTCTTTTGTAGATATTTTTTGTGGCTGAGGTGGCATAACCACTGTAATTGTTTCTTGATTTTCTGGCTCAGTGATTTTAATTAATTCTTTCTTTAACCATTCCTCGATATACTCCCTCAAAGGAGCTATCATGATATGCCTAGTTTTGATCTCAAATAATTCATTTTCAAATTCTCTCATTTCCATGCCCAATTGGTGCAATGTGTCATTCAATTCATCATTTATATTAATATACACGACTAACCACTTTTCAACTTCTTTAGAAAACTCTATTGTTTCGGTAAATTCATTTACCCAGGCTACATTTAATGCATCAAGTTGATATATTAATGTTTCCTTTGATAAAATCATTGTATCCATTAATAGATTAGGACCATCAAGTTATTTGGTAAGATCCATAGGTTTAAGGAAATTCTTTTTTTTTTTAATTTTTAAAACTTCTAACTCACTTATAATTTCTCTCAAATTTTTTATTCTCCTCAACCAACATGCATTAATTTGTTTCATTTGGGTAGTTGAAGGAAGTTTTTTCTCTTTTCTGTTGGCATCGCTTAAGCTTGAAACTTTGGTTAAGAATGTACTTAAAACTTCCTTGTAAAATCCCTCATCATTCTCTAAATATTTCTGCAAATATTCCTTGAAATTTGTAATTCTTGATGAAAAATTGGAAGTACTTTGAACATCAGGTCTCCACTTAGTGAACCTATGACATAGCGCGTACATTCATGGGATATTAAAGAATACCCCTAGTTTCATTATATATTTAAAAATATCTCCTAAAATCCTTTTTTTGAACCCCTTTCCCAATACATATTTCCAATAAAAAAAACCCATATTTTTACCAAATGCTACTTTCTATACTCCCCAATACTTATAAATTCCCCCATACCCCACACCCCCCCAATATCTACAATATATTGACCCTATTTTTCACAATTTTAAAACCCCATTTATGAATGAACATGATAAGATATTGGTCAACAAGGTGAAGCCCTCGTGACTTTGAGAAATATCCCAAATTTCTTGAATTAGGTTGACTCTTTTCTGTATTACATCCCCAACATACTTTCTTATGGCTTGCAACAAGCTTGATGAGCCTTTACATTTATTGTTTCTTTCCAAAATGTTTTCTAACATAAATTTTAATTGAATTGTATTAAGGGGAACTGGAAATAAAGGTACTGGAATTAAAGTTCCTTCCAATTATTTTATTTTTTGTTTCAATTCTAAATTTTCCCTTTCCACAATATCAACAAACTGCTTCAAAGCCTCTTTGTTTGTGTCATGGAATTGTGAAATTTGTTATGGTGCAACCCCATAAAAACTAATTGATGATTTCCACTTCTCTGATGACTTTTTGTTTCTTGTATTTACTTTTTACAGTAACATTTTTTTGGATTTTTCATTGTAGGCAGTGTGGTGCAAAGTAATAGATTCTTCCTCGAAAATTTATGGTTCATGGGTAATTAGGAATTCAATAATTTTTATGGTTTCTAGTAGTCTTTGTGTATACCAACTGGGTTCTTCATTGAGTTCATCAACATCCATTTCTTGTGGAATTTCTTGGGTTTCAGGTATGCTCAACCCTATAGTTGGTGTATTTATTTTTCTTTTAATAGAGGTATACACAGTATGGGATTTCTCAATATTTTTTCTTGGTGGGTCCTTGTCACCACCATTATATGAAACTCCAGATGATGCTTTTCTCATTTCAATACCATTGGTCCTATATTTTGTTCTTGATGGAGTAATTTTTTTTGGTGAACTAGGGTTTTTGTCTGCTACTTCTCAACCATGCTATCTGTAGCGTTCATTGGTGTTGATTATTTATTCCATGTTATCTAAAACTTGGTTTGTTTTTATTTCAGGGAGATCCAAATTATCTTCGCCCCCTTCTTGAAATTGTTCAATTTTAGTGAAATACAAAATATATCCAATTAATTCCATATGTGTAGTGGACTTGTTATCTAGGTCAAAACCCTTAACAAATTTGGCTTCCTTTAAACCAAGATGGTCAAGATGGCCTGTAATTTCATTAAGGTGGGTTATGTGCTTTACAATGAATTCTCCAATTTTCCATGGTAAGGGTATGAATTACTTTTTCCTCCTCTCATTGAAAAAATGGGCCCAAGTTTTATACTGCCTGCACATTTCCTTAGCAAAAAGTTTATCTAATACATAAAATGGGAGAATAAAAGGCCTTTCTTCAACCAAAAACAACCTAATAACAATAAATTCCTAAAAATTCTCATAAACTCCTTTCCCAGAGAGAAAGGTGGCAACTTTAAGAGATAATCTTGACGTACTAAGGCCAAACATCAACTTTTTGAACTCTGAAATGAAATTATTGTGAATCGGGTAAAAGTTATATTGAGATTTGTGTCTATAGATGGTCGAATACCATGCATAAATAGGTTCGATCTTGAAATAAACATTCCTATCCATCACCAAGTATTCAAATACATGACCATAAGCAATGTAAAATATGAGGTAAGAGGTCATATAGAATTTTTTTATTCTTTTTCAAATTACCCAGTTGAAAAGAAACTTCACTCAAAATAAGGTGGCCTTAGTCTATAATGTATTTCTCTTGAAAAGAAAAATGAAGGACATATATTATATTTCTTGGTATATATGTAGTAGATTCCATACCAATAATACGATCAAACAACCATTGTTATAGCACAAATTTCCACATCTATGCATTTGTGACATGGCCCAATCCTTTTCCCTAGCTTGCTAATCAAAATCCAGACTTCCCTCATCCAATTCACTTAAAAAAATGAATTTTTATTATATTCGTAGGTTTCCTTTGTGAAACATGCGGATATCCATGCCTTTCTAGCTTATAGCCAGTGGATGCCCTCAAAAAATGTGAAAAATAATATAATTCCACATTTTCGGGCAGAGTTTTCAAATGGGTGTGTTTCCCAACCTCCCTAAACTTGTACCAAATGGAATTAAACCTCAACCTCTCAAGGATGGTATAAATGCATCATTGAGAGAATACATGAGGAGGAAGAAATAAGGTGAAAGATCATGCTGGAATTTTTTTAGCAAGCTTCCCTAAACCCCTTCATTGTCTAAGTAGCATTCCATACCTGCGAACTCCTTTTCTAGTGTTCCTTCATTCTCTTTGTAACTACAAGGTGTGTTCCTATCCCTATTGAGTTATCCAAGGAAAATACTCATTGCTTGAGTTGATGATTGAGGGTCTTTGGAGGAACCCAAGGCAGTTGGCTTTGAACCATTACTAAAGGCTGAATTAGGTTGTAACTACCTTTCTCATATTGTTGATAATATAATATTTATCTTTCCCTCCTATTGTGTGTTTATTGGTTCGTCATTATGTCATATGCCATTGTATTTCTTATATATTTGAATCCATGCACATGATATATGTTATTTGAAACTCTAACTACCTTTTGGTAGCCTATTCTTGGTTTACTATGTTGGCATGTTTACAGACAGAAGGAAAAGTATGCTTGTCATTGATGGCAAGAACAACAGTGACGATGCAACATCGATGGCAAACAATATGGAAAGAACAAAAACGATGTTGGCAGAATGATGCTAACAGGTTTATAGACAGAGCGTGCATGGAAAGAACAACAATGAAGACACGAAAGAGCAAGCTCGAGAAGCTCAGGAGGAATACCGTGAGTGTGCATCAATGGCAAACAGGAAAGGAGTGAACAATATGCAGGAAAAAAAACGCTCAGAAGAGATAGTGCTTTGCGCTTTCCAGAAGTGAAACCGAGGTCCAAGAGAAGGACTCGCAGAAGGTTCAATAGTCGAGGCCTTTGACACTTAGTCATTCTTCCAGGTTGGGAGGAAGCGTAAGCTCATAAGGAGGAGTGACAGTGGTCGTCGGATCAAAATCCAGTGACTAGAGGAAGCACAGATGAGGAGATCAGATCTCAACCATTAGATCTGAGTGCGTAGACCAACAGTTGTTAGATCCTAAGGAAAGTGCACGAGACAAGTTCCAAAGTCATCAAAACCGTCCCTCATCTGAGATGACACATGGTGAAAGATAAACATTTCGTTCACTGAAAGGTAAAAGGAAGAAGGTTCTCTAACCCCTCGAACTCACGATATGTGAGGTCATGAAATGATCCTGGCCATTGGATCCAAAGGACATATCACGAGCAATTGGAATTTCACTGACTCACAAACTGGAGAAGTCAAAGCTTTGAGTTGTGGGAACTCGCGATACACGAGGTCACAAAACAATCCTAGTCGTTGGAGCCAGAGGACACGTGACGAATGATTGGAATTTCGTTGACTTGCACATTGGAGGATTCAAAGGAATATGAAACAGGAACTCACGATATGAGAAGTCATGAAATGATCTAGATCATCAAATCACCAAGGATCTGAACCATTGATCTGATATGAAGTCAGAGTCCATGATATTGATCACAACCATTGATCAGAGGGAGAGATCTCGGTCATTGATCTTATATGAAACATTTCATAGTTTCGCGTTTCAGGAGTTTGAAAGAAACTCACAGCAGGAGGTCGCAATATGCGAAATCACAAAGTCACTTTATGTTTAGCATTTAGTCACAGCTCGTGGTCATGTGAGAGCAAGGAGATAGTCCAGCTAAGCTCCATTTCGGATATCGTTGCTTGGGAGAGTCGAGATGTCTCATACCAAGATCCCAGATATCGCGAGTCGCGAAGCACCTGTTGGATAGGTCAATGGTCACCTCCTGTGGTTGCGTGAAAGGAAGGGGATTAGCCAGAAGAGCTAGTGCTCACTGTGTAGTTTTTCGTAGAAAGGGAAAAGGCACCAAGAGCATGAGGGCACGAAGGTTCTCTGGTGAACTGCAAAAAACCACTGATTGTTTCTTCACAGATAATTCAAAGAGGCTTCAGGGTGATCGACAGAGAAGACGAAGAGTCTTGACTGCCATATAATCCAAGGAATCTTAGGATAACATCCAGTGATGATGAAGAGATTCAGTAATGAAAGAGAAGACGAAGATTCTCAACTGCCAAAGAGGCTAAGGAATCTTAGCATAACGACCATTGATGATGAACTCACAAGAAACATAACTGCCAGAGAAGATGAAGAGTTGTGATGATGATCATGAGATGACTCGATGTGAGAAAGGAACACAGAACTGTGAAGGCATTGTATTCATATATGGAGCTATGTGGGTGTGAGGTAGAGCTACAGTGAAAAATATGTTGGGGAAAAACAGTGACTGAAAAGATCATGAAGAGGCATTGCGCATGAGGAATGCAAAAGGAGCATAGAGAATATAAAAGTGCAGAATAGAGAGGAGATGTGGGTTGCGATTGTGTGTGATGCATGCTTGTAGAAGCATGTTGTGCAAGAGATGAAAAGCAAAAGAAGCGAGGAACAAAGATGCATATCCAAGAGAAGGTGTGCATGCAAAGACAAAGAAAAAGATCAGAAAGTTCAAAAAGATGCGAGCAGAGAGACATTGATGCAGGCATAGCAGAGCAATGTAGCTAAACAGTGATGTGACTGGTAATCCATAGATAAATGTTGTATCACTCTGATAAGTTGTAAAAGGAAAATATTTATATTTCAAGGTGTTAGGGAGGTGCTTGGGAGGATTGTTGTCCTTAGAGTTTCAAGTGGTGATTGAAGAACAGGGATTTGTAGCTTCCATCTGGTTACAGCCAGAAAAAATAGGGTGGAAGGGTGGTGCAATGGAC
>JASDQU010010851.1:168919-188393 GCA_032191745.1 Picea mariana | reverse complement strand
ATATCGAATGTTTAAGGCTAATGTTGGACAAGTGCAAGCAGTGTCAGATTTCCTTAAACCTGAAGAAGTGCATTTTATTTTCACCATTTGGAGTGTTGTTAGGTCATATTGTATGCAAGTAGGGATTGTTGGTAGATCTATCTAAAATTTCCATTATGGTTGATCTACCCCCTCCTACTTCAGTCAAACAGCTGCGCACTACGCTGGGACACACTGGATATTACGGGAAGTTCATTAAAGGCTATGCCCAGATTACAACACCCATGGAGAAGATTTTGAAGAAAGACCGTCAATTTCACTGGACAGAAGAATGCCAGTAGAGCTTCGACACGCTGAAACATAAAATGGTTACTGTGCCTATTTTGGTTTTCCCAGATTGGAGTAAGGAATTTCACGTGCATGTCGATGCATCTTCTATTGCATTAGGAGCTGTGTTAGAACAACCAGAAACAATAGACATCGACCACCCGTTAACTTTTGTTGAAACTATCCACAGCCGAGATTAATTACACCACCATCGAGAGAGAAGGGTTAGCCATGGTGTATGCACTGCAGAAGTTCCACCACTACTTGCTGGGAGGACACTTTAAAATGTTTACTGATCACTCCATGCTAAAATACCTAGTTAACAAGCCAGTGTTGGGGGGGGATAATATGCAGATGGATTCTGCTATTTTAGGAATATGATTTTGAGATCGTGGTTAAGCCACGAAGAATGAAAAAAGGTCCTGGCCACTTGTCGAGGTTGGAACATGGAGAAGAGCCTACTAGTTTGAAGGATACACTCTCTGATGCACAGTTGCTAGCCATTAGAAAGATTGATGACCACTTTGCAGAAATAGTCCAGTTCCTGTCAACAGGAATGGCATCTAGTGAATATACAGTCACCCAGAAGAAACAACTAGTAGTGCACGTTGCAGACTTTTCACTTATAGTTGGACAACTATATAAGATGGGACCTGATGAGATACTAAGAAGGTGTGTTATGGAGACAGAGCGATCGTTGATCCTCGTCGAAGCTCATGAAGGAATCATAGGAGGAAACTACGCAAGGAAAGCAACTGCGTTGAAGGTTCTTAGAGTTGGCCTTCGGTGGCCTACCTTACACAGAGATGCTAAGGACTATTACAGAGCCTGCGATGTATGCCAAAGAGTTGGGAAACTATCCAAAAGAGATGAAATGTTTTTAGCACCACAACTGACCCTACAATCATTTGAGAAATGGGCCATTGACTTCATGGGACCTATAAACCCACCAGAAAAGCGCACAGGAGAAAGGTACATAATTACTGCGACAAAGTAATTGACCAGATGGGTCGAAGCAAGAGCATTTAAGGACTGTAGTGCAACTACAGCTACACACTTCATATTTGATGACATCATAACCAGGTTTGGATGCTCGAAGATCCTTATGAGCGATCAAGGCACACATTTCATCAATAAAACAATTGAAGCCTTCACTGAGGAATTTGCAGTCCATCATCAGAAGAGCACACCTTACCATCCACAAGTGGATGGGACAATTGAAGCATTCAAAAAGATCTTGGAGACAACGCTAACGAAGATTTGCAGTGTGAAAAGGGTTGACTGGGATTTAAGAGTACCAACAGTACTTTGGGCCTATAGAACCACTTGCAAGAAACTAACAATGCATACCCCTTTTAAGTTGGTATATGGTCTCGAAGCCGTTGTCCCAATGGAATATTTGGTACCAAGCTTAAAAATTCCTGCCTTTATAGATATGGATGACACTGATGCTGTTTGAGAGAGGCTTGCACAGTTGGTCAAACTAGAAGAAGACATATTTACTGTAGGATTTCATCAGCAAGTTCAGAAGGAAAGAGAGAAGGCCTACCATGACAGACACATCAAGAAGAAGGTAATTAAGCAAGCTGATCTAGTAGTGTTATAAGACAACAAGTTCATGAAGCATCCTAGGACGTTCAAAACGCATTGGCTTGGGCCATATGAGGTTGCCTATGTTACAGAAGGAGGAGCTGTGTAGTTGAAGACATTGAATGGAGAATGGAAGGAAGGATTAGTGAACACGAGCTAGTTGAAATTGTATTATGACAACCAGTTGCCCCACAACTCTCAGTAAAATCATGAGGAAAAGGGTATAGGTACCAGGTGCAGTTGAAACTGGGTACCAGACACAGAAAATACAGTCTGCACAAGGAAGGAAGGAAGGAAGGGAGGCATGGAGAAGAAAGCAAAGGCTTCCCTGCACAGTCTAAAGACGAAGCAAAGCATAAGGATCAGATCTGAAGTACCTCGGAATGAGTCACAGGTGAGTGTTGGGGGCCTATTGGCCCTTAGGTATGGAGATAAGCAAAGAATAAAGCATAAAAGGCAAAATGTGAACTGTTCGGAAGACACAGAGACTGTTACTGGGTTGAAGTGAGCAAAATAGTAGAAAATACTGAGCGAAGTAAGAGAAATCAAGACATTGAATGAGGAGATCAAGGATGACAGGCCAGCAAGGAAGACAGATCGTGGACAACTCAACAAGAGAAAAAATCCACCATTGGATGCTTTGGAGCATCGCGTGAGAAGGAAGGAAAGATAGGTTGGCGAAGCCCTAAAAATGCGGGTCAAGTTGAACTAGGGTTTTAGACACCTAGGTTTTGGTATCTAGGGTTTTGACACTTAGGTTTCGGCCTAAGGCTGTCAATGAGCTACTGCAATGTATAAATAAGAACCTATATGAGGGAAGAGGGTTAGTTCTAGTTTTGTTATTGGTGTGAGCGATTATTGTTGTGTGAGAGAGAAGTGCTAAGTGTCAGAGCCCTCTGGTATTGTAAGATCTTCAGCTGGGTGCGAAGATCAATCCTGCAGCTGGGTGCACAGGAAGGGGAGAGATAAAGAGGAGAAGCAATAAGATTTGCTAGCTGAGAGCGCAGACAAGAACTATATGCTTCATCTTAATATATTATGAAGCACAGTTATGTGGACGTAGCCCTAGAGAGAGGGTGAACCACGTATATCTTGTGTTGTGTGTGATTGATGCTTTATTCTTTGTCATTTGATATACTGCTATTTGCATTGTTGTGTTAGATATCATAGATAGTTGTGTGGAGTAGATCTAAGAGGGTAATTGATATATAAATGTTGTGTTGTTCTTGTATTAGATCCACTTGATACTCCCTTTGGTTGTAGACATCTCTGTCCTGCAACCCCCCCATAGCTACTTCAGGTGAGATTGCATCTGCCTCACAGGTGTTGCCGAAAGGGCCAGTAGTTAGGGCTTGTTGGTGCGCTCTTAGAGATGAACCCTGGGTCTGCCCCTGTGCCAACATTCTCAAACAAACTCTATATCCACTGCTCTTTGAAAATTTGCAACTGCATTCATAAATCCAAGAGGCATTTTGTCATACATAAAGGTTCCCCATGGAGTAGTAAACATAGTTTTTTCTCTATCATTTTCATGGACAACTATTTGATTATACCCCGAAAATACATCAATCATATAAATTCTATTTTCCCAACCACTTTTTCTAAAACATGATCCATTTTAGGGAGGGGGTAATTGTCTTTTAAAGAAGACTGTTTCAGGTTTCTAAAATCAACACACAATCTTATCTCTCCATCCTTGTTTCTGACAGAGACCAAATTGGCTACCCATTCAAAGTATCTAAGAGGTACGATGATTTTTGAATCAAGAATCTTTTTGACCTCCCTTTCTATTATTGACAAGAGAATTGGGTTTATTTGTCTAAGCTTTTCCTTCAAAGGTTTAATACCTGGTTTTAATAGAATCTTATGCTCGATAACAGAAGTATCATAAGTTTTTAAGTCTTCATAGGTCCATGCAAAAGCATCTTTATATTCTTTAAGTAATTCAACATATTTAATCTTTAGATCAGTTGGAAGATATTTAAACAATTTGACCATTTTTGGATTTTCATTTGATCCCACATTATAATCTTCAACCTCTTCAGGTTGAGGCTGCAAAGTAGATTTTAAAGGTATATCATTTTGGTCGAATAGTCTTTCTAATAGAATAAGACCCTTGGGAATTTGATTATTCTTGAGCAAGAGCATTCTGTGATTTGCGATTCTATCTTTGAATTTCTCTGGATTTTCTCCTTCTTTCATAATCCAAACTGGATCATTTTGATTTTCCTGATCTATGTGTGTCTCAAAAAATTCATCTATCATTTTCAGAAATTGTTTTATTTGTTCATTGTCTTCGAAAATTTGCCAATAGTGAACATTATTTGGAATTGAATGTTTATGTCTCATGTTAATGTGATATTTCAATTTAAACATAGTAGGTGGTTTGAAGTTAGCTGCAACTTTAGCCAAAGAGTCTTCTTGTTGATTATGCAATCTGAGAATAGCATGAATGTTGAATGATAAGAAAATGTTTTCTATCAGATCCCATGCACAATTTCTATAATACCTCATTCTTGGATGCTTGGCTTGATATTGTTGTTTGATTTGTTTTACAATAAGTTCAACATCCCCATAAACTATCAAATGTTGAACTTTTAACTTTCTAGGAGCTTCTAATCCTAACATTAAAGCTTCGTATTCACATACATTATTTGTGTCATCGATGTCCCATTGCAATCTATAAGAAAAGGGATATAGTACTCATCTCTTGGTGCCACAAATAATACTCCAGCTCCTTCCCAAGATGAAGCAACATCAAAGAACATTTTCCACATCCCATATCTAATATTTACATTTTTCTTTGGAAGTTTTATTTTTGTATTTTCATTTTTTGTACATTCTTGAAAATCATCATCTATGGATAAAATACAATTTCCTAAATCCTTCTCAACAACATAGACTATATAATTATTTGGGTTTTGAGGATCACTTATTGTATAGGAGAGTTTAGTTTCTCTGTACAATTTGGTAAACTGTCAACCAAAAATCGGAATAGTAGCATATGTCATGTCCATCTGAACTGTTCCTCCTAATTTTGCACCCCAAGATCTTGATAAAAGCATGCCATATTTTATAGGAACATCAACTACCATCACATCCATAAGAATATTTTTTACTGGAATTTGAGCTAGATTTACAACTAAATATTTTATCATACCCAAACACTTAATGTTTTTGGATTCAAAAGAGTATAAATCTTGAAAAGGTTTGGTAATTTGTAAGCCCAATTTTTCCATTATTATTTTCTGCATCAAATTATGTGAAGCTCCTTAATCTAACATGCAGTTGTGTAACAAATGGTCATGCACAGTAAGAATGATATAAAATGGAGCAACTTAGTTTTTATCGTTTTCCATATGTGGTTCAAACATAATCATTGGTTTCTCATCTTGCAAGTTAATAACATCAACTTGGCATTTTGCATCTGAAAAATTAATTACCTTTGAAATCTGCTTCTTTGTAAACCAAATTTCTGGCAAGTTCAACCAGAGGAAATGGAATTTTAATCTTATTCAATTCATTCTCAAGATTGAAGATACCAACTGACTTTTCTAATTCTTTGGTCTGAACTTCAACTTCTTTATTCTCCAGCTTTTTAGTTTGTGTTGCTTTAGTTTCAACTTGCTTTATTTGAGTAGCTTGTACTTCAGTAGGTGATTTTTAAACCACTACTTCATTTTCTTTATTATGTGAAAAGAGATTTTTAGGTGGATTGGTGGTGGAAGTATTTTATCTTGGCCTCAAATCATATTTATTTTAAATCTCAACCATTATTGAATCAACAAGATCTTTATATTGAGTTGTAGAGTCTCTCAAGTTATTGAGATTTTGGTCATCAAATAACGATCCAAGATCTAAAGATTTTTCATAATCTTGTTTAGTTAAATGAGGTTCAACATCATCATCACTGAGATTGTTTATATCCTCATCTAATTCATCATAATCTTGAACATCATCTCCCTGTATGAGATTTTATGTTTTAAAAGGAGCTTGAATCTTTTGATCGTCATTCTCGATTTGCCTCTGTTGAATCTGAGGGTTTGTATTAAGGTTTGTCCTAAATTGGTTTTGATTTCTAACATATGGATCTAGTTTGGATTTCTCAATTTCCATCCTGGAAATTTTGTTTGATAAATCTTTTATGATCTTATCCATTTCATCCATCTTTTCTTCTTGTGTGTTTTTTCCAAAACTGGAGGGTCCTGCTTGTTCTCTAAACCGTCTAGGTTCTCTCATTCCCATCTCAAATTTTGTTTACAATTTTCCTTATGCCATCATATTTGATTCAATTTCGATAGCATCATCTTGCATTCCATCTAAAATTGTGGCTCTTATTTCCCTTAAAATTAAATCAAAATATGAATCAAAAGCCCCTGCAAAAGTAACTTTAGCCGCTGGCTGGGAAGGTTTTACTTCGGCTGGGATTTTGCTATAAAGTTTATTGAATCTTTGGATAAATTATGAAACAATTTCAGATGTTTTCTTCCTTAAAGCTCTGAATTCAGTTAAGTAATATAAATGGTCCTTTTTCTCACCCCATTCTCTTAAGAAAGAAGTCTCTAAATCATCATATGATGGTATAAAATTTGCAGAAAGTCCCCTAAACCAAGTTCTAACCTGTCCCTGAAAAGTCTGTACTAACAGTCTCCTGTAAACGTCTTCATGTTCAATACCGAGAATATCAACAAATTGATCAAAAAATGCTATATGCTCTATGGATGTTAAATACCCCTCTCCCATAAATTTAGGTAGACTCTTCATATAATTATCACGTAGATTATGTAGAACAACATGAAGGGCTAAGGGAACATATCTAGCAATGACTTTGGAGAAAATACTTGGAGCAGGTGGTGGTGGATTTATATGTTCACCGAATCCACCACCTCCAGCACCTCCAACACAACCCATTGAAAGTTTAGGAGAAGAGATACTAGGACTATACTGCAGATTATCAAAGATTTCAAAAGACTGAGGTACTAGATCTTTAATTGCTTCAGGAAGGTGAGATCAGAGTTCTACTAAATAATCAATTGGTGATGGATCTCGTGAGAGTGATGTAAAATCAAAATCAGCTGGAAAATTGGAACTTGAGCTTGGTCTTTCAGATTGGCTAGATGGATAAATAGGGGAAGTAATAAGAGATGAGCCTAAGTATAAAGGGTGATCTTCAAGATTTTCAGAGACAAAAACTTTTACTTCAGGAAGGCTAAAAATCGATGGCGTATAGATGGTATTAAGAATTGAAGAAGATTATTTATTCTCACTGGTAAAAGTGTTTATCAAAGAGATAGGAGTATTCTAGAAATTTTCTCCCTTTAGATCATACAATTTTACTTCGGGACTACCTCCTCCAAATTTTCTAACTCAACTTCAGGATTACTAGTTGAGGCTTCTGTAGAATGAGGTTTTTGATGTTTTTCTTTAGAACTAAGTAAACTTACTTCTTCTGATGGAATACTAACATTAACTTGAGTAACATTAGGTTGATAGATATGACTTGTTGATGCAAAAGTTTTCTTTAGATATCCTTTGGTTTTCAACAGTTTTTCGGGATCCAAAACTGGCGTAGTTTGCTTATCGTTTGGGTTTTTTCTGGTTTTTTTTCATTTGAATGCCAGTTTTTTAAAAATGGAGTCGCCAGTTGAATAATGAAAATGAGTCTTATCCTTGTGTTCAATTCTTATTCACCATCAAAAATCGAAACTTATACTTTGTCGTATTCCCAGGGAAAATAGTTTCATTTCTTCGTTCCCCGGCAACAACGCCAAAAATATGTTGTTCCTGAGATTGGTTCTAGGCTCACAAAATAGTGTTAGGAATCTAAATATTTAAGGGAATCATTTTTGTAATGATTTTCTAACTTCAGTTTTAACATGCAACTTCAAATGAATTTTAATGATTAGAAAACACATAGGCAATATCTCTTTCTTCGAGTTTTTTTAAATTTTGATCTGAAGAAAATTAGAACTGATTAACAAATACTGTTAAAATAAAGTAAGGTATCAAATACAGATAAATATTACCTTATCCGCAGTAGAATAATGATGAAGAAGGATTCCTTGGTAGTTGATTTAAAATGAGGAAACTTACACATATACAGGTCTGGTTTTACTCACAGTAATAACATAGGAAAAATTGTAACTGAACAAACTTCCAATATATAGACCACAATAGATGTATTACTAAATTGTGGTCTTTCAATCTTCAAGATCCATTGAGTGAAGAAAATATTATTAGGAAATGGAAAAACACTGAAAGCACATAACTCAAGGAAATGAGATGTAGAATCTCTATCTTCTCTTTCTAATTGATATTCAATAAGTTCTCTTTTACATTCGACCAAAAGAAGCTTGGAATAGATATTTGATCTGTTTATTTATACAAAAATGTATTAACCAAAAGTAGTTAGACATTCCACATTCTTTGTTCTCAAAATAGAATACAATCCAAACTAAAAGATACAATGAAGATTTTTTTGGATTTGCTGATATTTCTTTTGCTCGCTAGCAATTCACTCACCCTCTATTTTCTTGCGTATATACTTGGTTTTTTCTGATCCTTGAATTGTGCATGTAGTTCCATTAATGCAATAACGAACTTGGAAGGTTCGACATTTCCATTTAACTCAAATGAGAAAGCATTTTTGTGCACCAATGGTAATTTTTATTGAATTTTAACAACTGCTTTTTGTGTGATCTGATGTTGTAAGCTCGTTTTCACCAACATATCATTTACCATCTGTAAATCAACATGATTTACATGATGGATATAATTTTGCACATTCTCTTTGCTTATATTTAGTTTCTCTTTGCTCTTTTCAATCTCAATTTGTCCAAGTGTATCATGAATACTACTGACATCAATCTCAATCATTTCCAAATCTACTACTGAAAGAGCGTTGAGACAAGCCTCTTTTGCCTCTCTGTCTAATCTCCTACTTTCTTCAAGATTAGTTTCTATATCCATACTATGAATTCTTTGAATTTGGACCTAGTCGTACAGGCTTCCGTCTCCTTTTCATATATATTCTTCAAGGAATTATTGATCTCTTGATAATGTTTTTGGATAATATCTATATTTTCATACAGATTTGGTTGGAAAATTTTCAACTTTTCATTTACTTCTGATGCTTTCTTCTTGAATGCATAAATATCCATTCTTGTGCTCTCGAATAATTTTATTCAGGTCTGCAACTTCTCTATTAACTTATCTTGCTGGGAAAGCATGTTATCACTCAAGTGTTGATTTTGAACACTTCTAATTTATCTTCTAACTACTTAATCTGTTGCTCAAAACCCTGTGTGATTTTATCAATATCAAAATTGATTTTATCTCTGGCAGTCGCTTTCATATGTTGCATATCATTATTCAATTGTCCAATCATAAGATTCTTTTGTTCAAGCTATTTTGTGAGATTATCCATTGACCACTGGTTGGTAGTTGCAAAGGCTCCTAATGAGTCTGCAACTTCTTTTGCAAATTCAGGGTCACTCTGTCCCTGTCCATCATATATCATTTTATGATTTTTAGTAGTTACTCCCTCCTTCTGTCGAGATTCCCTTCTTATCATGGTCTTCCTTTTCTTGTTGAAAAAGAATTTTGATGAAGGCATATATTCAGGTTTAATAGGTGTCAGGTTGTCTATATTGATAACCTCTGAACCAAGTAACTTAGAACTTGTTGCTACATGAGTTATTGTTGGTATGGGAGAAATGAGTGCAATAGATCCTTCTTGATTTGTGGTGTTTTTCACTGGAGTTTCAGTGTTTGGTACTAACAGAGGAAAATTGTGCCCCTGTTTCATAAAAGCTTCAAATGATGCTAATAATTATTGTTCATTTTTTTCTAGTATGGATATTCTTGTAATTATTTGATCTTTAGACAATGTATTTGCATCCTTTTCCACTTCCATAGCTTTGTCCTTGGGCAAGCTATGTTGCTTGGGCTCTGTTAATTCTATCACCTGTGAAGTTGGGTTAAGTCTTTGTTCTCCCTGCAAGACTTTGGATAGACTGTTCCTTCTGTGCTTCTGAAAGCTGAGGAAACCTGACTATTGATCTTGAGGAAAATTTTGAAATCTGATTACAACTTCATCATAAGATCTTACTCCTTTGAAAACTTCATCATAGGGTGAATCCTCATGGATGTATCTTTTCATATTGAATTGAGCTAAATGATTTTCAGCCACTCTATGTGGATCATGCCTTTTGTACTCAATGTTGACCAATTTAATATCTTCTAAGGCATAAGCCTCCACCTTAGCGTGTCCAAAATCAGATAATGAAAATACACCAACCTGTATGGGAAAATTTGGCCATACCCTTTTCTGTGTTACCTTCAACTCTTTGGTTATCCCTCCTAAAACTGTTTGGTGTGATACTTCTCTGTAAACCAGTCTATCTGGTAAGAATCTGGGAAGATCATGAGAATATATATACATCAGTCGAACACTCTGATGTAGGAGAATCTTTCCTCAATACACCAATCTGTGATAACACCTAAATTTCCCATGATTTGTTCTAAAATTCTAGGGGGAGGATGACCATATATAGCTTCATGAATTGGAATGAGCACGTTATGAAATTTTCATAAAATGAGTCCTTTGAATTTTCCTCCCATAACTTAGCATGATAAAAATGTATCTGCTCAGTGATAGTCAGAGTCTAGCTCCAATTCATAAGAGGAAATGGGGTCCTGAAACAATATGCATCCATAATCTATGAAGACATGTAAAAAGGAGCATGTTCTCCTTTCGACTTATGATTTTTGTATTCCCCAATTTGCTTGGCTAATTTATTTGACATCATTTTTCCCCAATCAAAAATATATCCCTCAATAAAATCATGGATTATGGGAACCCATTCTATGGTAAAGTGCGCATGATTTTTCTTACCAAACATTCTACAGAGCATCATGGCAATGTACAATATACGAGCATCACAATAGGCTGTAGAATATATACCATGGGTATCAATTTTGAACTTATTTTGATTTCCCCACCAGGATTTTACTATATCATGGACATTTATGTCATATTTAGTGCATTCCTCATCCTCAAAATTCATTATAAATGATGCATTAAAGTATATTTGGGGTTAGGAGTTCATTTTTACATTACTTGAATGTCCTCAAGTCAAAAAGAGTCAATGATGGTCTTCTGGTGACTGTAGATGGTTCTCGTTGGGATATCCATGTGTTCTAAGGCCCAACTTATCATATCGATATATGGCATCAGTTTTAGCCGAGCAACAACTTTGTGTAGTTCAAATTTAGCCACATGCCTTAACTTAGTTGAAAATGTATCATCTTCTTCTTCTACGGAATCATCAGAACAAAGAGAAATTTCTTGCTCTAAAATGTCATAAACCTGCTTCCAGGATTTAATGGCATTTTTCACTCAAGCAAGAGTGTCTGAAAATATATCTATGTTTGGGTTTGATTCCTCAGTCAATGAATCCTGCTTCTTTCCTACTTTGCGTGGTGCCATGATTTTCAAAATTTTATGTTAACCCTCCTCTGAGCTAAAAAATGTGGAATGCGAAAATTTCGGATGCTAATGGAAAAAAACGCTTTGAAGTTTTAAATACCTATATTTATAGAAAATTTAATGTTTAGATATCCTCACATTAATGTATTGAAAACGTAATTATTTGAAAATATGTCAAATTTGTTACCTAGCGGTTGCAACACTCTTCCCAATATTTTACCCTAGCCATCTAGACGTATTATTAATGATCACGATTAAGATAAAGTACTTCGACAGTTCGACATTCAGGATTTTTAAGTGTAAAATAATGGATATCTCCCGAAGACCGAATCCACGAAGTAGTTAATCAATCATTAATTACTTTTTATTTTAATTAATCATGGCTTAAGATTGCTTTTTAATTTTAAGTGCGTTGGGACTCCAAAACTCTGGAGCTTCGGGAGTTCGTGAGCTTGTATGTGCGAAGAGTACTTCAGAATTTCGGTATTCGAGAGTTTTGAATGCAAAATAATAGATATCTCCCGAAGACCGAATCTACAAAGCGATTAATTAACATTAATCACAACTACTTAAACTTGTTTAGTTTATTAATCTTTAATGTTTTATTATTATGATCACGTATGCTTCGACACTTTGGTGCTCCGATGCTCCTTTGAGTTTATTATTGATTTATCTCCCAAAGGATAATCTCCCAGAGTGATGTGGTAGTGATGATGTCACTTTTGATGACGTGTCATAGAAAGTGAGTGTCACATGTCATCTAGAAACGTGCGAATGATCTGACAAAAATGCCAAAAAAGAGTGCCACGTGTTGGCACAAATAAAGTTTTTGAGTGGTGGCATGTGACTCATCATTAGATCTATTTAAAATATTTTCTTGGGAACCTGTCTCTGTTACTTTGGTGCTTCACAACTTCGTGGTTTTTATATCTTTAAACATCTTGAGTTTGAAACTCCCGAATCGCGAAGTCCCAAAGTGACTTTGTAGTTTTCTTTTGTTTAAAACTCACACAAATTTAGAACTCCAAAATCGCGAGAGCCGTTGATACGAATGTCTAAAAATTTTTAAAGGATGAAAAATGGATGCACCCTGTCAAGATATAACAATCATATCTTTTATTCTAAAAAGAACGATATTCCTAAGTTTTTTGTAATTTATTTTTAAAATATCAAAATAAAAAGAAATCAAAGTCTAATTTTTATTTGAAATATTCTAAAGTGTTCCAACAGGATCTAGGAATTCTCCTAGATTTTCAACACCCTCATCCTAAGTGGATTATTCTAGAAAATCCATTCCTGTGGTGAACATATTCAAGGTTCTATCCCAAATGTAGCCTCTTATCTATGTACCAATGGGGGAAGTGTTATGGTATCATAATCAATCCCAACTAGTGACCATTCGACTGGAAACGACGTCATATTCTCATCCTCAATATTCTTCTCATCCTCAATATCCCTTATCCAAATGTCCTATTAAAACCCATGCACCCTAGGAATCCAACCCCAAATTTTCTATGCATAATCCCTCTAACTTAGCTATGATCCCATCCTTTCCCTTCTCTAATTATCAACTAGAAACTCTCATCTCTCCCTCTCCTGATCTATTGAATGGGAGCCATCCTAAGAAATACTCATCACAACTAATAGGTGTAATCACAAGGGAAAAAACCCCATCAATTAGAGAAAGACATTATGCCAAATAAGCTAAGAAGAAAATCCTACAAAGAAAAATGATAAGAAGGAACCCTTGAATAAAAAAGATTATGTATATAATCATCTATAGAAAGCATGCTAAGAAGAAGTAATACGTACATCCTTGAAAAAAGTATACGACTGCAGAAGCCATTGGATTCAGATGGTAACCCAAAAAACCTCTATGTTAAATAATGTTAGTCATCTCTTGGATCTGTAAAGGGCTTGGAAGCAAGGATAAAATGGAATCTATAAGGGATATTAGAATATATGAACATTCCATCATCCTCCTAATCTAGGAGACCAAACTACAAGAAGCCAAGATGTTGGAAGCTACCGAGAGATGATGGAAAGGAAGTGAAGGAGCAACACACAACTCTACAGGAGCTTTGGGAGGGATCTATAATTTTTGGAATAGTTTATAGTTTGAGGCACTCGAAATCACTTATTCTCAACACTGAATCTATACAAATCCTACAAATAGAAAACACTTCAAGATATTTATTATATATTCCCTTATGCATTATAGAGAAAAAAGAGAGTGTTGGAGCACTTTTGAAGAAATGAAAGAGTTAATAGATGTAGATATACTAGATGTAGACTTCAATATGGCATTAGACCAAGAATAAAAACATGGAGGGAGTATGGTTTGAGATCAATTTTGAGAAAAAGTAGAAGATATACTGTCATACTGGGACCTTATCAATGTCAAACCAAAGAGAGGAAAATTCACATGAACCAACAAGAGAAACGGACTAGGGCACATTGCTACCAGATTGAGCAGATTCTTACTTCAAAGAAAATTTATAAAAGAAGAAATGGATATATCATCTAACATTATACACTTAGTTGTGATTGATCACAAACCAATATCCTCATTAATTCAACAAAAAAGAGACTTTGGACCAATCCCATTTAATTTTAATCCCTTGTGGCTACAAATGGGATAGCTAGAGAAATAATAACCAAGGTTTGGAACCAAAAAATGGAAGGGTCTTTAGTTTAATCTAGGAAACTAAACTCAAAGCCACCAAGGAAACACTAAAAGAATGGGAAAACATTGATTACAAGGAACCATCATCGTAAAGAAAATAACTTCAACAACAGTTAGTAGACCTCCAAGATACAAATGAATGCATAGAAGTTTCACAACAGGTTCACATGGAAGAAAAAAATTGTATGGGAAACTCCACAAAGACTTTAGGAAAGAGGAATAATACAGTAGATTAAGGTCACAAAGCCTATGATGAAGGGCATGTAACAAATAAATAATTTATGTGAAATCCAAAAGAAGAATGGAGAGAACCATATATTTTGAGGAAATAAAAAGAGAATCCTATCAACACTTTAAAGAGTTGTACACAAAGGAAGAAGAAGAAATGTTGGTAGCTATTGCTTCAATGATTTAGGAAATTTCACCCCCAGTGATAGAATCTGAGAATGCAGTGGTAGAAAAGGAAATCGAGGAGAAAGATGTTATATTATCTATTTGGGGGTTGGAGTTTGACAAGGCCACAAGACCTAGTGGATTTACCATATACTTTTGTTACACATGTTGGGATATAATTAAAAAAGACTTGTGCAAATTGCTACAATGGATGAGGAAAAAGAACAAAGTAGGTGAGAAAACCAATTCCTCCTTTCTTGCTCTTATCCATAAGGAAACTAAACCCTCCTCTTTGTTCGTATTTCAACCAAATTCCTTGTGTAACGTAACCTGCAAAATCTTAACCAAAATAATTGCTAATAGACTCAAGGATATCCTCCAAAGAATAAATTCTAGAAACTAGGGTGGATTTATTCAAAAAATACAAATATTCAACAACATCATCATGGTTCAAGAGGCGATTCATTCCAACAGGAGTAGAAATGAGAAAGGATTTATCATCATTATGGAAATGTTCAATGCTTTTGATAGGGCACATCTCTATTTCCTTTTTGTTATTTTAAGAAAATTTGGTTTCTCTGATAAATTCATAAATTGGATAAAATCATGTGTTCGAGGGCCTTGAATAGCCCCTCTAGTAAATGTCAAACCCATTTCCTTCTTCCAAACAAAGAGAGGATCAAGGCAGGGATGTCTCTTATCACCTCTCCTCTATATAATCATGGTTGAATCATCAAGTAGAAGGTTGGAATATGAAATAAATTTAGGCTCTTTCCCAGGGATCTCAATCATAAAAGGATCCAAAGAATTAATTTTTTTCTTGTAGATGATACTTTATTGCTAGGAGGTGCATCTGTTGTGACTGCATAACAATTGAAGGTGGTAATCGAGATACTTTTCAATGCATATTGTGGTAGTGTATATAAATTTAAGAGCAACATTTATGAGTGGAATGTCTCGCCCTGTCTCATGAATTTAATATCCAACTCTCTAGAATTCACTAGTGTTCAAAATTGAACCTCCTTCAAATATATTGGCATTCTCATAATGCTAAAAAATCCCAAAGCTTTCGTTTGACAAGTAATTATATAGAAGATCTTATATCATGAAGAAAATGCATCAGTGGGGCTCATAATGGATAATCCAGCTAGGTGAGTGGTGTTCCTTAAGGTTTTTTTCTCCTCCTTTTCCATTTTTCAATGTTCTACAATGTTGGCTCTGGTTGGAGTCATGCATCAAAGTAGTGATTTGATTAAAAGTTCTTATGGAAGTGGGGTAAGTAAAATGCAAGAAAATTTCTCTCGATAAAGTAGAATATGATCACCTCTCCTTTGGCCAGCGGAGGCTTAGTAATTAAAGATTCCCAACTCATGAATATAGTGATGGGTGCTAAAATTATTTGGAACCTAGTCTCGGGATAGAAAAACTGGTGGAAAATAATCCTACAAATAAATACATGCAGGACGATCGCCTTAAATGTTGACACCTCCCTCTCATGGATCAAACAAAATCTTCAATATGGAAGATGTGAAGAGCATTTGCAAACATCATCGAAGAAAATTTGTCATGGGTTCTTGGAAACAAACTTCAAATCAGACTCCAGGAGGACAAAATTTTGGTGGATCCCTCCCTAAATCAATTACCAGAGCTAAGAGACTTGAAATACTAGATGGAGATGTGTAATATAAAAACTTTAGTTGCCATGAGTGGGACAACACAAATGGTGAGCTATGGATGTACTAGAATGTGGAAAGTCTTCCTAACACCTAATTAAACAATGGAAAATAATGCTAGCCAACCTACATGGGATAGTTCCGATCAACAAAGATGTTGCTAATTCAAGAGGATGGGACATGGGAGGAGAGTCCCATATAGTAAAAAATGGATAAGAAATTTAGGAGGAAAGAAGATGCCATCCACCATCAAGAAAAAATTTGTAAGGCAAAGAGTGATGGATTCTCCAAAATCAAGATGTTTTTATATACTCTAAGCCATGGGAAGTCCTCGAAGTTGAGAATCTAAAAAAATTCCACATTAAAGGATTGTCAAGATGCCCTCTGTGTAAGCAAAAAAAAGTAAAAAATCAACTCATTTATTTCTCGAATGCGAATTCTAAAAAATAGTCTGGAACCTTACATTCTCAAAATTAAATATTTAAGTGATCATGACACAAAATTGGAGAGAAGCCTTTCTATTTTGGCACATAAACTATATAGGAACTTTTTAGAATAAGTCTCTCCTAAAAATAATATGGATAAAACACCCTTCTTCATATGCTAGAAGATTTGGCTTGTCATGAATAAAATCATTTTCAAACAAGAAGGGGTCTCAACCAAAATAATGGCCTCCCTGGATAGGGATATTTTAATGGAGGTTATCTATGCTAATGTATTAAGAGGTAAACATATGGTAAATCTAGAAGTAGAAGAAAGACTATGGATTAAGGATCTAACTAAAATCCAAAAAACTCTAGGCAACAACCAAATAAGAAGACCAAAGAAAACTCATAATTGGCATTTAAGAATCACATAAGCAAGAATGAAAGACTAGATTTGTAACATTCATCATCATATCCTCTTCTTTGATGGATCCTTGGAGGGAAACACAAGGGTGGCAGGAAAGGGAGGGTCATATTTGACGCTGAAGGAAATAAAAAAACTTCATTTTCTTGGGTAATTTGTGAAACTGCAAACAATCAGACTAAAGCCCCAGTCCTTTGTAAAGGAATTATGATTATGAAGAGACAAGGATTAAAAAATATAATAGTGGTTGGTGATTTGGTGATTTTCATATTCCACATGGTCTACAAAAATCTTCCCAAAGAACCTCACATGAACAGGTTGCTCTGTCGTATCCAAAAATTCATACAAGGATTCCAAAATGTTAATTTTTATCACTCCTTGAGAGGTATAAACTCATTAGCTAATTGTATAGCCAACAATACTTACAATTTATTTCTAGGGTTTCTATGGAAAAATGGGGTGGGGGTGAGGTGTTTAGAATCCTCCCCTAAGTTTATCATTCACTTCTCAATTCTTAGTGATCCATTTAATATACCTAGACAAGTGGCAAAGCCATGAAAATATGCACTTGCATTTTATTAATGGGATAGACTATCATTCTCTTCATTTAAACTTGCATCCTTTCTCCTTCATTAATCCCAGTAGAATGGGATGACATGGAGTGTGTGGGATTATTCTTTTGATATGGATGAGTACTTGGAAATTTTGGTTTAGTTTATGGATGTGAGGCTCGAGGATCAACTTTAACCTCTTTATGTTATGTTGGAGTGCCATTCCTCTAAACAAGGAGAAATTATTTACAATGTCAATCTTATGTTCAGGATCTGGATGTGATTTCTATTTTTGGTTATCTCTATATGTGACATGGTTAATCAAATGTTGGGGTTGAGATTCTTCAACTCACTCTCATGGTGATAGTCAACCTCGATCTTCAAACCTAGGTAGTGATTTGTTCACTTTCAATCCTTCTTATCTGTCGAGTATGAGGAGTTGTTTCAAGTATGTTGGGTTTAATCCTTTTAAGTTGAATTATTTTATCTCTTTGAAAGGAACCATGGATATAAATCTAGGATTTCGCATTAGAATATAGCCATCTAATTGCTCTACTAGACTAGAAGTTATAAGAGGATTTCCTTAGTCCTTTGTTCTGTATTTGAGCTCTTGCCACCTTAATCAATTAGAGGCTCCTTGGGACTCTATCTTAGAAATTCCATCAAGAATTGGTGTTATGGATAATCACAACCACCAAAAGTATTGTGCATTCTATGAACACTCTACTCTGTGGTACTCAATCTAAATATGTGAATGACACAACAATGATAATCAAGAAAATTTGGTATTAGAAATAGGGAGATGGAAACTTGGAAAAAAGAATGGCAATGTGACTTAAATACAAATGATAAGGATGAAATCTTAGCTGGAAACCAAAAAGGGGAATATTGTAATCTTATATGTAGGGGAAGAAAGAAATAGAGAAAAATTGGAGGAAGAAGACATGATAAGGGAATTGTAGGAGAAAGTACAACATTTGGAGTTGGAGTAAAAACCTAGGTTTAAGAAGTTGAGAAAATCCGCATCCCTAGTTGTATCAGTTGGTTCCTTTGGACAAGATCAAGTAGTGACCATGGAAGAGAATATTATTGAGAAATATATTGAATAGGTGAGGAATAAAAATCATTCACTCCTATCTTCATTAGTGAAAAAAAAGAAGTATGTCCATCTAGAGCTTGAAAATCAAAATGTTTGAATTTTTAAGACTATAGTTTTGCTTGGCCAATATGTAAGGATTTATACAAGCCAAATAGTTAATAGTTGTAATAGATTTTTGAAACTAAGGAAGATAAGCTTTAGTTTTTAGCCGTTCTTGAAATTTTTGGATGGTGGAATCTCCTTTTTGCTTGTATTAAAAGGTTGTACAATATTGCTACAACCCTGTCTTTTTACAATTAATATAAAACAATAACCATTTTTGTCAAAAAAAAAAAAATTGACCCTATTTTCAACCTACATTTTGACATAGATAATACCAATCAAAATTAATGTCAAAATATAAATTGTTAATATAGTTGATATTGTAGACTATATGCCAATTGATATATGATATATAGGTTGATATTAGGATCAAATAGTGAGTAAAAATATTTGTCTTTCCAAGTGTCAAACATAATGAAATATAGGTAAAAAAAATTCATTTCATATGACATAATTAACAATATATTGTTGGCATGTTTACAGACAGAAGGCAGAGTATGCTTGTCATTGATGGAAAGAACAACATTGACGATGCAACGTCGATGGAAAACAAGATGGCAAGAACAACAACGATGTTGACAGGTTTACAGGCAGAGTGTGCATGGAAAGAACAACAACGAAGACACATAAGAGAAAGCTCGAGAAGCTCAGGAGGAATAGCGTGAGTGTGCATCGATGGAAAATAGGCAAGGAGCGAACAGTGTGCAGGAACAACAAAGCTCATAAGAGATAACG
>JASDQU010010851.1:153525-168869 GCA_032191745.1 Picea mariana | reverse complement strand
TGATAAGTTGTAAAAGGAAAATATTTATATTTCAAGGTGTTAGGGAGGTGCTTGGGAGGATTGTTGTCCTTAGAGTTTCAAGTGGTGATTGAAGAACAGGGATTTGTAGCTTCCATCTGGTTACAGCCAGAAAAAATAGGGTGGAAGGGTGGTGCAATGGACAACTATTGTTCTATGTTATTTAGGTTGGTGCATCTGTGACTAGAAGTTGGTTCTTCCATCCAGTTAGTATTGGAACAATCAGGGAGTTGTTGATTCCTTATAGTGGGTGCTAGAGAAACTAGAGAGTTGGTGCTCTCAGCAAGTTGCATCTTGCAAGACAGAGGTGGTAGCCTCACAATGAGTTGGTGCTCATAAGAATGATAATGTAAAGAAAATAAATATTACTTATCATATCAAGAAGAAGAGGTTTTTCCCTTTATGGGTTTCCTCAGGAAATATTTGTCTCTGTGTATTTCATGTGTGTGATTGATGTTTAATATTCTAGTGCTTACTTCCTTGTATCATTATGATCGTGATTGAGTGTTCTGTGAAGAGTTTAAAATGGGAATAATTGTTTAAGAACAGTGACAAGTGATTCACCCCCCCTCTCAGTTGTTCAACAATTGGTATCAGAGCCAGGTTCCTTTTATCTAAAGGTATATTAGTAAGATTAAACATGTCAAACCATGAAGCAAATTCAACCAATAAGGCCCCCATGTTCAACGGAACAAATGTTTTCTTCTGGAAAGTTAGGATGAGAGCTTACATAATGGATTTAGGTGCAGATGTTTGGGATGTGGTAGAGACCGGTTATGTAAAGCCAGTTGTACTAGCTAATAAGGATGACAAGCTAGAGTTTAGCTTCAACGCTAAGGCTATGAATGCTATTCTAAGTGGGCTTGTAGAAGAAGAATTTGTAAAAGTTATGCACTTAGAAACTGCCAAAGAAATGTGGGACAAACTCATTAGCAGTTATGAAGGTAATGAGAAGGTAAAGGACGCCAAGCTTCAAACCTACAGAGTACAGTTTGAACAGATAAATATGAAAGAGGATGAAACTGTTGGAAAGTACTTTCCGAGAGTTGATGAACTAGTAAATGCAATGAAAGAACTTGGTGAAACAATTGAGGAACCCTCTTTAGTTCAAAAATTTGTGAGATCTCTACCAGATAGGTTCAACCCGAAGGTCTATGCTATAGAATAACTTAATGATCTAAAATATTTGGTTTTTTATCAACTTCTAGGAACGTTGATTGCATATGAAATGAGGATAGGTAAAGAGAAACCCACCTCTAGAGAAGCATCATTTAAAGCAGATAAGGATGAGGATTCTGAGCTTGATGAAATTGAAGCAAAATTTGTAAGAACACTAAAGAAAGGATCAAGCAAGTATCAAGGCAAGTTTCCGTTCAAGTGTTTTAATTGTGGAAAGATAGGTCACTTTTCATCTAAGTGTCCACACAAGAAGCAGGATCAGAATTCTGAAGGTGAAAAGAAGTACAAATACAAAAGATTTGATAAAAAGAAAATTTTATGCGTAAACAATAATGACTCTTCAGAAGACACAGATAGTCACTCTTCCTATGAAGATGAGGTAAATGACTTCATGCTTATGGACAAAGAGGATTATGAGAATAAAAGCACAAGAAGTGATGCTAATGATGAAGAAGTTGTGGTTGATATAGAAGGTGAACTAATCAGTGCATTAGAATAAATTGACAAACTCATACTCGAGAAAAGAAAACAAAAACAGTGGTTGATGCAGTTTGATAAGAATGATGAAGACTTTTCCCTACTAAAGGTGGAGTTAGAAGAGGCAAAGAAAATAGAGGACATTCTGAAACAACAATTATCAGAGATGAAGGAAAGATATGAAGCCTTGGAGGAAGAGGTAGTAAAGACCAGAAAAGAGATGGAGAAATTCAAATCATTGTATCTCCAAAATCTTCCAAGCATTAAAGCCTCAGAAGGATTAACCACCATTCTGAATCAGTAAAGGAAACCAAATTTGAAAACTGGGTTGGGTTATGAAGAAGGATCAAGTTGTAGTCAGCCAAGCAACAAAGATTCCATCAAGTTTTTCAAATCTACATTCATTGACAACAACAAATATGGAGAAACAGAGGAAGATAATCAGCCCCCAAGGAAGAGTGAAAGAAAAAGTACCAAAACTAAAACTGTAGAACAAAGGAATCGACCTGCTCATAGAAGACATCCATTTTCCAGGTACAAAGGATTTTTCTATGGATATTGTTTTTTCTGTTCTAACTTTGGTCACAAAGATGTAAATTGTTCTTTAAGATTTAGATATGAGCAATCAAAACACTCAAGGGATAGATATCTGCTGCAACAAAGAATGAGACAGCCAAGTAACAAACAATCACAGACTGTGAATCATGTGATGGTTGGAAAAGGAGCACAGGTTAAGCATAACAATCAGTATGATCCTTTATTCAATGAACTAGAATGTTACACCTGCCATAATTTTGGACATAAAGCTACAAACTGTTGCTTAAGGAACTACAAGCCAAATTTGAATCCTTATACTGAAAATGTCAAGGTTTGGAAGAAGAAAGAAAATGAAAAGTGTGGAATAGTGTTGTCATATCAAAGACAAAATAACCCATGGTATATTGACATTGGATGCTCCAAACATATGATGGGAGACAAAGGTAAGTTTCTATCTCTAAGTGAAAGCATATCAGGAAATGTAACCTTTGGAAATGATGCTCCAGGTAAAATCAAGGGTAAAGGGATAATAAGTTTAAGTAATGGAAAAGGAAAATCTCAGGATGTTCTGATTGTATATGGGCTGAAACATAATTTTCTCAGTGTAAGTCAAATGTGTGATAGAGGATGTGAAGTGGTGTTTACTTCCAAGGATTACAAGATAAAGTCTGTAAACTAAGGACAAGTTGTGGCTAAAGGCATAAGGACAGATAACAATGTATATGTGTTGAAAGAATATAGAGAAGAGTGTCATCTAAGAAAACATGATGAAAGTTGGCTATGGCATAGGATACTTGGAAATCTAAAATTTGACCACTTAATCAAGCTCAAAAATCTTGAGGCGGTAAAATATCTTCCAAGAATATCAAAGCCACAAGATTTTGTGTGTAAACCTAGTCAGGTAGGAAAGCTAACCAGGACAACGTTTAAATCCAAGAGCTCTACTTCAACAGAGAAACCAATCCAATTAGTTCATATGGATTTATGTGGACCATCAAGATAGGAAGGAACAGGGAAGGAAAACTATTTTATGATGATCATTGACGATTACTCCTAACTTACTTGGGTTGCTTTTCTCAAAGAAAAATCTAAAGCGTTTGAGAAATTTAAAATATTTAAGGCTTTAACTGAGAATCAAACATGCAAGAGGTTAAAGGCAGTAAGATTAGACAGAGGAGGATAATTTATGTCAAGTGATTTCAAGGAATTATGTGATAAACATGGGATCAAGAAAGAATACACAATCCCAGGAACTCCACAACAAAATGGAGTAGTTGAGAGGGAAAACATAATAGTTCATCAAATGGCCAGGTCAATGATGAATGAGAAGAACATTGGTCAAACCTACTGGGTAGAAGCAATACACACAACATTCCATGTTCTTAACAAATCCCACCTCATACCACAAAGTGACAAGACACCTTATGAACTATGGTATGGAAGACCTTCTTCAATCAAACACTTCAAAGTCTTTGGGAGTAAGTGCTACATAAAAAAGAATAGTGAGAACCTTGGAAAGTATGATGACAGGGTTGATGAAGGCATCTTCTTAGGTTATTCTACAAATAGTAAAGGATACATATGCTATAATAAGAGGCTGCATAAATTGGTTGATTGTATTGACACAAAAGTTGATGAAGGAATTCCAGTAAGAGAGGTGAACAATATTGAATCAACAACAGAGGATATAGATGAAGTTGAAGTTGAACAGGTCCAAGAATCAAAACAAGAAGAATCTGAGTTAGATGAATATGCAAATACTTAGGCAAACTCAAATCAGAAGACAACATCAAATTCTTCCTCCAGAATTACTCAAAAGAATCATCCTGCAAGTCAGATAATTGGTGAAAAATACAAAGATGTACAAACCAGGATAAGGATAATCAAAAACACTGAGCAATCACATGTAGCCTTCATATCCATGGAAGAACCCAAGAAATTCAATGAGGCCAGTAAAGACAAAAATTTGTTAAAATCAATGAATGAGGAACTGGACCAGATTGAAAAGAATGACACTTGGGAACTTGTTCCTAGGCCAACAGATAAACATGTAATATGATCAAAATGGGTCTACAAAAATAAGATGAATGAGAAAGGAAATATTGTAATAAATAAATCCCGATTGGTCTGTAAAGGGTATGCTCAAATAGAAGGACTGGATTTTGATGAAACATTTGTGCCTTTAGAAATATTAGAAGCTATTATAATGTTTCTTTCCTATGCTTGTCATAAACATTTTAAATTCTATCAAATGGATGTCAAGTCATCTTTTCTAAATGGAGAGATAAAAAAAGAAGTCTCTATGGAGAAACCAGAGGGGTTCCAACTGTCAAATAACCCTGACTTTGTCTACAAGCTGAAGAAAAACTTATATCGGTTGAAACAAGCTCCTCATGTCTTGTATCACAGACTAGATACGTATCTACAAGACAAATGGTTCAAGAGAGGAACAATTGACAACAATCTATATATCAAAACAAAGGGTAAATATATACTCATTGTGGTTGTCTATGTAGATGACATCATCTTCGGTAGTAATAATGCTTCATTGGTAAAATGGTTTTCTTCTGCCATGCAGTCTGAATTTGAAATGTCTATGATAGGGGAACTGTCATTTTTTCTTGGTCTGAAAATTACTCAGAGGCCTAAAGGAATATTTCTCTCTCAGGAGAAATATCTAAGAGAAATGTTGACAAGGTTTCAAATGGAAAATTCTAAACCTATGAGCACACCGATGGTCACTGGATGTAAGTTAAGAAAGGATGATGACTCATCTTATGTTGATCATAATTCATATAGGTCTATGATAGGCATCCTATTGTACATCACAGCATCCCGTCTAAACATAATGCATTTTGTTGGAATGGTAGGAAGGTATTGGTCTGCACCTAAACAGAGTCATTTGTTATCTTTCAAAAGAATATTCAGATACTTGAAAGGAACAATGGACTATGGCCTATGGTATCCTAGGAATCAAAATGTTCAACTATCAGTCTATTCATATGTTGATTGGGCTAACTGCATAGATGAAAGGTAAAGCACAAGTGGAAGTGCATCCTTATTAGTAGATTCCCTTGTATCATGGTTGAGCAAGAAGCAAGGTTCCATCTCCTTATTAACTATAGAAGTTGAATACATTGCAGCTGCCACTTGATGTACCCAAGTGTTGTGGATGATTCAAACACTTGCAGACTTGGAGGTAAATTATACTGCACCGATCCCAATCCATTGTGATAATACCAGGGAAATTTGTGTGTGAATGAATCATGTCTTTCACTCCAGGACCAAACATATACCCATAAAGTATCACTTCTTGAGGGAATAGGTAACCAACTCTATGGTTTCTTTGCATTACATCCCATCCAAAGATCAGATTGCTGATATTTTCACTAAACCACTTGCACAAGCTCAGTTTGAGTATCTACACCAGAAGTTGGGTGTGACCTTGTTTTCAAGTTAAGAGAGTCCATTCTATCAGGGGATTTTATGTCGATTGAATAAATGATACCTTCAAAAAATACTGCAATGACTTAGGGGGAGCATGTTTTCTTTGAAATTGATGTCAAAGGGGGAGAAAAGGAGAGATCTAGATGCTACATATGGATATCTCAATAGGACAGTGCAATCGTTCAGGGTTGCCATCAATTCCAAAGGGGGATATTGTTGGCATGTTTACAGATAGAAGGTAGAGTATGCTTGTCATTGATGGAAAGAACAACAGTGATGATGCAACGTCGATGGAAAACAAGATGGAAAGAACAACAACGATGTTGGCGGAACAATGCTGACAGGTTTACAAGCAAAGTGTGCATGGCAAGAATAGCAATGGAGACACATAAGAGAAAGCTCTAGAAGCTCGGGAGGAATAGCATGAGTGTGCATCGATGGAAAACAGGCAAGGAGAGAACAATATGCAAAAACAACAAAACTTAGAATAGATAGCGCTTTTCACTTTACAGAAGTGCAGTCGAGGTCCAAGAGAAGGACTCGTAGAAGGTTCAAAGGTCGAGGCCTTTGACACTTAGTCATTCTTCCAGGTTGGGAGGAAGTGTAAGCTCATAAGAAGGAGAAAAAATGGACGTCGGATCAGAATCCAATGACCAGATGAAGCGCAGATGAGAAGATCAGATCTGAGCCATTAGATCTAAGTGCATAGACCAATAGTTGTTGGATCCTAAGGAAAGTGCATGAGACAAGTTCCAAAGTCATTGGAACTGTCCATCATCAGAGATGACACATGGTGAAATATCAACATTTTGTTGACTGGAAGGTCAAGGGAATAAGGTGCTCTAACCCCTCGAACTCGCGATATGTGAGGTTGCGAAATGATCCTAGCCATTGGAGCCAGATGACACGTGGCGAGTGATAGGAATTTCGTTGACTCGCAAACTAGAGAATTCAAAGGTGCGAGTTGTGGGAAATCATGATACACGAGGTCACAAAACAATCCTAGCCATTGGAGCCAGAGGACACGTGGTGAGCGATTGGAATTTCTCTGACTTGCACATTGGAGGAGTCGAATGAATATGACATAGGAACTCATGATATGTGAAGTCCTGAAATGATTTGGATCGTTGGATCACCAAGGATCTGGTCCATAGATATGATATGAAGTCAGAGTCCATGATATTCATCACAACCTTTGATCAGAGGGAGAGATATTGTCTTTTGATCTAATATGAAACATTTCGGAGTTTCGCGTTTTGGGAGTTTGAAAGCAACTCATAGTAGGAGGTCACGATATGTGAAATCACGAAATAACTTTATGTTTAGCATTTGGTCACAGCTCATGGTCATGTGAGAGGAAGGAGATAGTCTAGCTAAGCTCCATTTCGGATATCGTCACTTGAGAGAGTCGAGATGTCTCATACCAAGATCCTCAAGGTCGTGAGTCCCGAAGCACCTGTTGGATAGGCGAATGGTCACCGCCAGTGGTTGCTTGAAAGGAAGGGTCTTAGCTAGAAGAGCTAGCGCCCACTGTGTATTTTTTTGTAGAAAGGGAAAAGGTACCAAGAGCATGAGGGCACAGAGGTTATCTAGGGAACTATCAGAAACCAATGATTGTTTCTGCACAGAGGATTCGAAGAGGCTTTAGGGTGATCGATAGAAAAGATGAAGAGTCTCGACTACCATATAAGCCGAGGAATATTAGGATAACATCCAGTGATGATGAAAATATTAGGTAATGACATAGAATACGAAGAGTCTCGACTGCCAGAGAAGCTAAGGAATCTCATCATAACGTCCACTGATGATGAACTCACAAGCAACATAACTACCAAATAATATGAAGAGTTGTGATGATGATCATGAGATGAATCGATGTGAGAAAGGCACAGACAACTGTGAAGGCATTGTATTTGTTTGTGGAGCTATGCGGGTGTGAGGTAGAGCTGCAGTGAACAACTTGTTGGGGAAAAACAGTGACTGAAAAGAGAATTGAGAGGCATTGTGAATGAGGAATGCAGAAGGTGCATAGAGAATATAAAAACGAAGAACATAGAGGAGATGTGGGCTGCGATTTTGTGTGATGCATGCATGTAGAAGAATGTTGTGCAAGAGATGAAGCATAGAAGAAGCGAGGAACATAGATGCATATCTAAGAGAAGAAGATAAAGTTGAGGTGCACATGCAGAGACAAATCAGAAGATAAGAAAGCTCAAAAAAATGCGAGCAGAGAGACACTGATGCAGGCATAGTAGACTAGTGTAGTTGAACAGTGATGTGACTTGTAAGCCATAGATAAATGTTGTATCACTGTGATAAGTTGTAAAAGGAAAAGATTTATATTTCAGGGTGGTAGGGAGGTGCTTGGGAGGATTGTTGTCCTCATAGTTTCAAGTGGGTTCTTGAAGAACAGGGAGTTGTAGCTTCCATCTGGTTACAGCCTGAAAAACAAGGGTGGCAGGGTGGTGCACGGGAGAACTATTATTCTCTATTATACAGGTTGGTTCCTGTGTAACTGGAAGTTGGTGCTTCCATCCAATTGGCGCTTGAACACTTAGGGATTTGGTGCTTCCTTCTAGTGGGTGCTAGAGAAACCAGAGAGTTGGTGCTCTCAGCAAGTTGAAGCTTGCAAGACAGAGGTGGTAGCCTCACAATGAGTTGGTGCTCATAAGAATGATAATGTAAAGAAAATAAAGATTACTTATCATATCAAGAAGAAGAGGTTTTTCCCTTTATGGGTTTCCTCGGGAAATATCTTTCTCTATGTATTTCATGTGTGTGATTGATGTTTAATATTCTAGTGCTTAATTCTCTATATCATTGTGATCATGATTGAGTTTTCTTTGAAGAGTTTAAAATGGGTATAATTGTTTAAGCACAGTAACAATTGATTCACCCCCCCTCTCAGTTGTCCAACAATTGGTATCAGAGCCAGGTTCCTTTTATCTAAAGGTAGATCAGTAAGCTTAAAAATGTCAATCCATGAAGGAACTTCAACCAATAAGGCCCCCATGTTCAATGGAACAAACTTTTTCTTCTGGAAAGTTAGGATGAGAAATTACATAATAGATTAAGGTGTAGATGTCTAGGATGTGGTAGAGACCGGTTATGTAAAGTCAGTTGTACTAGCTAATAAGGATGACAAGCTAGAGTTCAACTTCAACTCTAAGGCTATGAATTCTATTTTGAGTGGGCTTGCAGAAGCAGAATTTGTAAAAGTTATGCACTTAAAAACTGCCAAAGAAATGTGGGACAAACTCATTAGCAGTTATGAAGGTAATGAAAAGGTAAAGGATACCAAGCTTCAAACCTACATAGTACAGTTTGAACAACTAAAGATGAAAGAGGATGAAACTATTGGGAAGTACTTTCTAAGAGTTGAAGAAATAGTAAATGCAATGAAAGCACTTGGTGAACAAATTGAGGAACCCTCTTTAGTTCAGAAAATTTTGAGATCTCTGCCAGATAGGTTCAACCTGAAGGTCTCTGCTATAGAATAAATTAATGATATAAAATATTTGGCTTTTGATCAACTTCTAGGAACGTTGAATTCATATGAAATGAACATAGGTAAAGATAAACCCACCTCTAGAGAAGCATCATTTAAAGAAGATAAGGATGAGAATTCTGAGCCTAATGAAATTGAAGCAAAATTTGTAAGAGCACTAAAGAAAGGATCACGCAAGTATCAAGGAAATTTTCCCTTCAAGCGTTTTAACTATGGAAATATAGGTCACTTTGCATCTAAGTGTCCACACAAGAAGAAGGATTAGAATTCTGAAGGTGAAAAGAACTACAAATCCAAAAGATTTGATAAAAAGAAAATTTTATGCGTAAACAATGATGACTCTTCATAAGACACAGATAGTGACTCTTTCTGTGAAGATGAAGTAAATGACTTCATGCTTATGGCCAAAGAGGATTATGATAATAAAAGCATAGGAAGTGATGCTAATGATGAAGAATTTGTGGTTGATATGGAAGGTGAACTAATCAGTGCCTTAGAAGAAATTGACAGACTCAGAATTGAGAAAAAAAGAAAAGTTGTTAATGCAGTTTGATAAGAATGATGAAGACTTTTCCCTGCTAAAGGTGGATTTATAAGAGGCAAAGAATATAGAGGACATTCTGAAACAACAATTATCAAAGAAGAAGGCAAGATGTGAAGCCTTGGAGGAAGAGGTAGTAAAGACCAGAAAAGAGATGGAGAAATTCAAAGCATTGTATCTCCAAAATATTCCAAGCATTAAAGCCTTAGAAGGATTAACCACCATTCTAAATCAGCAAAGGAATCCAAATTTGAAAACTGTTTTGGGTTATGAAGAAGGATCAAGTTGTAGTTAGCCAAGCAACAAAGATTCCATCAATTTTTTCAAATCTACATTCATTGACAACAACAAATATGGAGAAACAGAGGAAGATAATCAGTCGCCAAGGAAGAGTGAAAGAAAAAGTAACAGAACTAAAACTGTAGAACAAAGGAATCGACCTGCTCAAAGAAGACTGCCATTTTCCAGGTACAAATGATTTTTCTCTGGATATTGTTTTTTCTATTCTAATTTGGGTCACAAATCTCTAAACTATTCTTTAAGATTTAGATATGAGCAAGAAAAACACTCAAGGAATAGATATTTGCCGCAAAAAAGAATGAGATAGTCAAGTAACAAACAATCACAGACTATGAATCATGTGATGGTTGGAAAAGGGGCACATGTTAAGCATAACAATTGCTATGATCCTTTACTCAATGAACCAGAATGTTACAACTGCCATAATTTTGGACATAAAGTTGTAGATTGTCGCTTAAGGAACTACGAGCTAGATTTGAATCCTTCTGCTGAAAATGTCAAGGTTTGGAAGAAGAAATAAAATGACAAGTGTGGACTAGTGTTGTCAGCTCAAAGACAAAATCACCCATGGTATATTGATAGTGGATGCTGCAAACATATGACGGGAGAGAAAGGTAATTTTCTATCTCTACGTGAAAGAAAATCAGGAAACATAACCTTTGGAAATGATGCTCCAGTTAAAATCAAGGGTAAAGGGATGGTAAGTGTAAGTAATGGAAAAGGAAAAGCTCAGGATGTTTTGCTTGTAGATGGGCTGAAGCATAATTTTCTCAGTGTAAGTCAAATCTGTGATAGAGGATGTGAAGTGGTGTTCACTTCCAAGGATTGCAAGATAATGTATGTAAACTCAGGATAGGTTGTGGCTAAAGGCATAAGGACATATAACAATGTATATGTGTCGAAAGAAGATAGAGAAGAGTTCCATCTAAGAAAACATGATGAAAGATGGTTATGGCATAGGAGAGTTGGACATCTAAACTTTGACCACTTAATCAAGCTCAAAAATCTCGAGGTAATAAAATGTCTTCCAAGAATATCAAAGCCACAAGATTTTGTGTGTAAACCCTATCAGGTAAGAAAGCTAACTAGGAAACAGTTTAAATCCAAGAGCTATACTTCAACAAAGAAATCACTCCAATTAGTTCAAATGAATTTATGTGGACCATCAAGACAGGAAGGCAAAGGGAAGGTAAAATATTTTATGTTGATCATTGACGATTACTCTAGACTTACTTGGGTTTCTTTTCTCAAAGAAAAAGATGAAGTGTTTGAGAAATTGAAATTATTTAAGGCTTTAACTAAGAATCAAATAGGCAAGAGGTTAAAGGAAGTAAGATCATACAAAGAAGGAGAAGTTATGCCAAGTGATTTCAAGGAATTCTGTTATAAACATTGGATCAAGAGAGAATACACAATCCCAGGAACTCCACAACAAAATGGAGTAGTTGAGAGGAAAAATAGAATAGTTCAGCAAATGGCCAGGTCAATGATGAATGAGAAGAACATTGGTCAAACCTACTAGGTAGAAGCAATACACACAATATTCCATGTTCTTAACAAATCCCACCTCAGACCACACAATGACAAGACACCTTATGAACTATGGTATGGAAGGCCTGCTTCAATCAAACACTTCAAAGTATTTGGGAGTAAGTGCTACATAAAAAATAATAGTGAGAACCTTGGCAAGTATGATGATAGGGTTGATGAAGGCATATTATTAGGGAATGCTACAAATGGTAAAGGATATAGATTCTATAAAAAGAGGCTACATAAATTGGTTGACTATATTGACATAAAAGTTGATGAAGGAATTCCAGTAAGAGAGGTGAACAATATTGAATCAACAATAGAGGATACAGATGAATTTGAAGTTGAACAGGTCCAAGAATCATAACAAGAAGACTCTAAGTCAGATGAAGATGCAAATAATCAGGAAAACTCAAATGAGAAGACAACATCAAATTCTTCCTCCATAATTACTCAAAAGAATCATCCTGCAAGTCACATAATTGGTGAAAAAGACAAAGTGTACAAACCAGGAGAAGGATAATCAAAAACACTGAGCAATCACATATAGCCTTCATATCCATGGCGGAACCCAAGAACTTCAATGAGGCCAGTAAAGACGTAAATTGGTTTAAATCAATGAATGAGGAATTGGATCAAATTGAAAATAATGACACTTGGGAACTCATTCCTAGGCCAACAGATAAAAATGTAATAGGATCAAAATGGGTCTACAAAAATAAGATGAATGAGCAAGGAAATATTGTAATAAATAAAGCCCAATTGGCCTGTAAAGGGTATGCTCAAATAGAAGGACTAGATTTTGATGAAACATTTGCGCCTATAGAAATATTAGAAGCTATTAGAATGTTTCTTGCCTATGCTTGTCATAAACAGTTTAGCGTCTATCAAATGGATGTCAAGTAATCTTTTCTAAATGGAGATATAAAAGAAGTCTATATGGAGAAACCAGAGGGGTTCCAACTGTCAGATAACCTTGACTTTGTCTGCAAGATGAAGAAATCCTTATATGGTTTGAAACAAGATCCTCGTGCCTCGTATCACAGACTGGATACGTATCTACAAGACAAAGGGTTCAAGAGATGAACAATTGACAACAATCTATATATCAAAACATAGGGTAAAGATCTGCTCATTGTGTTGGTCTATGTAGATGACATCATCTTCGATAGTAATAATACTTCATTGGTAAAATGGTTTTCTTCTGCCATGTAGTCTGAATTTGAAATGTCTATGATAGTGGAACTGTCATTTTTTCTTGGTCTGAAAAATTACTCAGAGATATGAAGGAATATTTCTCTCTCAAGAGAAATATCTAAGAGAAATGTTGAAAAGGTTTCAAATGGAAGATTCTAAACCTATGAGCACACCTATGGTCATTGGATGTAAGTTAAGAAAGGATGATGAGTCATATGATGTTGATCAGAGTTCATATAGGTCTATGATAGGCAGCCTATTGTACATCACAACATCCCTTCTAGACATAATGCATGTTGTTGGAATGGTAGGAAGGTATCAGTCTACACCTAAACAAATTCATTTGTTAGGTGTCAAAAGAATATTTAGATACTTGAAAGAAACAACGAACTATGGCCTATGGTATCCTAGGAATCAAAATTTTCAACTATCAGTCTATTCGGATGTTGATTGGGCTAACTGTGTAGATGAAAGGAAAAGCACAAGTGGAGGTGCATCCTTCTTAGGAGATTCCCTTGTATCATGGTTCAGAAAGAAGCAAGTTTCCATCTCCTTATCAACTACAGAAGCTGAATACATTGCAGTTGCCACTTGTTGTACCCAAGTGTTGTGGATTATTCAGACACTTGCAGACTTGGAGGTAAATTATACTGCACCGATCCCAATTCATTGTGATAATACCAATGCAATTAGTGTGTCAAAGAATCCTGTCTTTCACTCTAGGACCAAGAATATACCCATAAAGTATCACTTCTTGAGGGAACAGGTAACCAACTCTGTGGTTTCTTTGCATTACTTCCCATCCAAACATCAGATTGTTGATATTTTCATTAAACCACTTACACAAGATTAGTTTGAGTATCTACACCAGAAGTTGGGCATGACCATGTTTTCAAGTTAAGAGAGTCCATCCTATCAATGGGATTTTATGTTGGTTGAATATATGATACCACCAAAAAATATTGCAACAACTTAGGGGGAGCATGCTTTCTTTGAAATTGATGTCAAAGGGGGAGAAAAGGAGAGATCCAGATGCTATAGATGGAGATCTCAGTAGGAAAGTGCATTTGTTCAGGGTTTCCATCAATGCCAAAGGGGGAGATTGTTGGCATGTTTACAGACAGAAGGTAGAGAATGCTTTTCATTGATGGCAAGAAAAACAGTGACAATACAACGTCGATGGAAAACAAGATGGAAAGAACAACAACGATGTTGGCAGAACGATGTTGACAGGTTTACAGGTAGAGTGTGCATGGAAAAAACATCAACAAAGACACAGAACATAAAGCTAGAGAAGCTAAGGAGGAATAACATGAGTGTGCATCAATGGAAAACATGAAAGGAGCAAACAGTATGCAGGAACAACAAATCTCAAAAGAGATAGCGCTTTGCGCTTTATAGAAGTGCAACCAAGGTCTAAGAGAAGGACTCATAGAAGGTTCAAAGGTTGACGCCTTTGACACGTAGTCATTCTTCCAGGTTGGGAGGAAGCATAAGATCATAAGGAGAAGAGATAGTGGTCATCAGATCAGAATCCAGTGACCAAAGGAACCACAAATGAGGAGATCATATCTCAACCGTTAGATCTAAGTGCATAGACCAACAATTGTTTGATTCTAAGGAAAGTTTTGGAGACAAGTTCTGAAGTCATCAGAACCATCCATCATCTAAGATGAAACGTGGTGAAAGATCATCATTTCACTGACTGAAAGGTCAAAGGAATAAGGTTCTCTAACCCATCGAACTAGCGATATGTGAGGTCGCAAAATGATCCTGTCCATTGGAGCCGGAGGACACATGGAGAGCAATTGGAATTTCAATGACTCACAAACTAAAGAAGTCAAAGGTGTGAGTTGTCGAAACTCGCAATACACGAGGTCGTGAAACAATCCTGGTTGTTAGAGCCAGAGGACACGTGGCGAGCGATTGGCATTTCACTGATTTGCACATTGGAGGAGTCAAAGGAATATGACACAGGAACTCACGATATGAGAAGTCACGAAATGATCTGGATCGTCGGATCACCAAGGATATGGACTGTTGATCTGATATGAAGTCAGAGTCCACAATATTGATCGCAACCATTGATAAGAGGGAGAGATCTCGGTTGTTGATCTGATATGAAACATTTCGGAGTTTCGCATTTCGGGAGTTTGAAAGCAACTCACAGCAAGAGGTCATGAAATGCCAAATCACGAAATCACTTTATGTCTAGCAGTCGATCACAACTCGTGGTCATGTGAGAGGAAGGAGCTAGTACAACTAAGCTCCATTTCAGATATCGCAGCTTGGGAGAGTCGATATGTATCATACCAAGATCCCTGAGGTCACGATTCGTGAAGCGCCTGTTGGATAGGTGAATGGTCACCGCCAGTGGTTGCGTGAAAGGAAGGGACTTAGCCAGAAGAGCTAGTGCCCACTGTGTATTTTTTTGCAGAAAGGGAAAAGGTGCCAAGAGCATGAGGGCATGGAGGTTCTCTGGGGAACTGCCAGAAACCACTAATTGTTTTTGCACAAAGAATTTGAAGAAGCTTCACGGTGATCGATAGAGAAGACAAAGAGTCCAAGGAATCTCAGGATAACGTCCAGTGATGATGAAGAGATTTGGTA
>JASDQU010010851.1:119585-129604 GCA_032191745.1 Picea mariana | reverse complement strand
TTTTAGGTGGAGAAGATATGTGAGAAGTGAGAAACACAAAATTCTGGAGTTATAGTTATGCATGTGTTGTAACTAATAAAGTTATTGATGAGTCATTTAAGTTAATACTATTCAAATTGCAAGTGGTTTGAATCCTTAAATAGATCTCGTGCCACATCTCTTTTCAATTGACTTAACTAAATTTTTTCCAAGAATGAAACATATGTGTGATCAAGGAACTATAGTCAAAGTGTTCTTTCACATATATGTTTTGAATCCTTAAATAGATCTCGTGCCACATCTCTTTTCAATGGACTTAACTAAAATTTTTCCAAGTAAGAATGAGACATATGTGTGATCAAGGAACTATAGTAAAGTGTTTTTTCACATATATGTTTTAGAGGAGGAAAATGGTTTTTAATTCCATATATGCTTTTCTATAAATAAATGTTAATGAATATTGATATTCCCACAACTTTAGGCACTAATGACACAAATGATGAGATGAGAGGATTGAAATTGAGATAAGTTTTGTGACTTATATAAATGTTTTGTCTACGTTTTAATGGTGTAGTGAGCTATTGTCACTAAAACAAAATGCAAAATGTTCACATGTAGGTATGTTAATATTGGATGTAATATATATATAGGTGATTACACTTGTATATTTTTCACATGTTATCATGTATCTAATCTAGATTGATGTTGAAGTTCTGAATTATAATTATGTTTTGATGTATGGTGTTTGGTTACATTTATATTAATTTATATTATGTTTGATTTGAAAATTTTAGAGTTAATTAAGTGCTACAATATGAAGATTTAATTTTTTTATTAAATTTATTAATATAGTATTTCATTATGTTCACCATTGATAAATTAATCATAAAATTGCAATTAGATAAGTATTACAAAATAATATTATTATATAAGCATAATATTATGACAAATCATAACAAATCAATATTATATAAACTTGATATTATGAAATTATGAAAATTTATACGGCACTCACTAAGTAATTATAACAACTTATAATATTTTTACAAAACGTAATATCACAACAAATTACCATAAAAATGGTAATCATAAAGTTATGACAAAATTTGATAAGCATAATTTATGACAAATTATAATATTGTGAAAAAAACAATATTATATATGCATAATACTATAATAACTTATAATCTTTGTCAATTACCAATTTAAATTTCAAAGAAATATTTATCTTGATGATATATGTTGGACAATTGAGAGGGGGGTGATTCAGTTGTCCCCGTGTTTAAACAATTATACCCATTTTAAGTTCTTCATAGAACACTCAATCACGACCACAATGATACATGGAAGTAAGCACTAGAATATTAAACATCAATCACACACATGAAATACACAGAGACAAACATTTCCAGAGGAAACCTATAAAGGGAAAAACCTCTTCTTCTTGATATGATAAGTAATCTTTATTTTCTTTACATTATCATTCTTATGAAAACCAACTCATTGTGAGGCTACCACCTTTGTCTTGCAAGATGCAACTTACTGAGAGCACCAACTCTCTGGTTTCTCTAGCACCCACTAGAAGGAAGCACCAACTCCTTGAGTGTCCCGACACCAACTTCCAGTCACACAGGCACCAACCTGTATAACAGAGAACATTAGTTCTCCCTTGCACCACCTTGCCACCCTAGTTTTTCTGGATGTAACCAGATGGAAGCTACAACTCCTTGTTCTTCAAGAACCCACTTGAAACTCTGGGGACACCAATCCTCCCAAGCACCTCCCTACCACCCTGAAATATAAATCTTTGTCTTTTACAACTTATCACAGTGATAAAACATTTATCTATGGCTTACTAGTCACATCACTTTTCAACTACACTACTTTTCTCTGCCTCCATCAGTGTCTCTCTGCTCACATCTTTTTGAGCTTTTTGATCTTATGCTTTGTCTCTGCATGCGCACCTCAACTTTCTCTTCTTCTCTCAGATATGCTTCTCTGATCCTCACTTCTTCTGCGCTTCAGCTCCTGCACAACATGCTTCTACATGCATGCATCACACACAATTGTAGCAACCATCTCCTCTATGTTCTGCGTTTTTATATTCTCTATGCACCTTCTGCATGCCTCATGCACAATGCCTTTGCATGCTCTTACAGTCATTGTTTTTCCCCAATGGGTTGTTCACCGCAGCTCTACCTCACACCCACATAGCTCCACAACAAAAGTATTTCATTCATTCATAGTTCTACGTGCCTTTCTCACATCGAGTCATCTCATGATCATCATCACAACTCTTCATCTTCTCTGGTAGTTCTGTTGCCTGTGAGTTCATCATTGGTGTCCGTTATGATGAGATTCCTTAGCCTCTCTGGCAGTCAAGACTCTTCATCTTCTCTGTCATTATCGAATCTCTTCATCATCACTGGACATTATCCTGAGATTCCTTGGCTTATCTGGCAGTTGAGACTCTTCGTCTTCTCTGTCGATCACCCTGAAGCCTCTTCGAATTCTCTGTGCAGAAACAATCAGTGGTTTTTGGCAGTTCCTCGGAGAACCTCCGCGCCCTCATGCTCTTGGCGCCTTTTCCCTTTCTGCGAAAAACTACACAGTGGGCGTTAGCTCTTCTGGCTAAGCCCCTTCCTTTCACGCGACCATTGACGGTGACCATTCACCTATCCAATAGGTGCTTCGCTACTCGCGACCTCGAGGATCTTGGTATGAGACATATCGACTCTCCCAAGTCATGATATCCGAAATGGAGCTTAGTTGGACTAGCTCCTTCCTCTCACATGACCATGAGTTGTGACTGAATGCTAAACATAAAGTGATTTCGCGATTTCTCATATCTCAACCTCCTGCTGTGAGTTGCTTTCAAACTCCCGAAACGCGAAACTCTGAAATGTTTCATATTAGATCAACAACCAAGATCTATCCCTCTGATCAACGGTTGCGATCAATATCATGGACTCTGACTTCATATTAGATCAACGGTCCAGATCCTTGGTGATCCGACGATCCAGATCATTTCGCGACTTCGCATATCACGAGTTCCTGTGTCATATTCCTTTGACTCCTCCAATGTGAAATTCATCGAAATTCCAATCGCTCGCCATGTGTCCTCTGGCTCCAACGACTAGGATTGTTTCGCGACCTCGCATATCGCGAGTTCCCACAACTCGCACCTTTGACTTCTCCAATTTGTGATTCAACAAAATTCCAATCGCTCACCACGTGTCCTCTAGTTCTAACGGCCAGGATTGTTTCGTGACCTGGCTTATCGGGAGTTCCCACAACTCACACCTTTGACTTCTCCAGTTTGCGAGTTAGCAAAATTCCAATCACTCGCCACGTGTCCTCTGGCTCCAACGACCAGGATCATTTCGTGACCTCGCATATCGCGAGTTCAAGGGTTTAGAGCACCTTCTTCCTTTGACCTTTCAGTCAGTGAAATGTTGATCTTTTTCCATATGTCATATCTGACGATGGACAATTCCGATGACTTCAGAACTTGTCTCATGCACTTTCCTTAGGTTCCAACAGTTGTTGGTCTACGCACTCAAATCTAATGGCTGAGATCTGATCTCCTCATCTACGCTTCCTCTGGTCACTGGATTTTGATCCGACAACCATTGTCGCTCCTCCTTATGAGCTTACACTTCCTCCCAACCTAGAAGAATGACTAAGTGTCAAAGGTCTCGACCTTTGAACCTTCTGCAAGTCCTTCTCTTGGACCTTGGTTTCACTTTTGGAAAGTGTAAGGTGCTATCTCTTCTGAGATTTGTTGTTCCTGCATATTGTTCGCTCCTTGCCTATTTGCCATCGATGCACACTCATGCTATTCCTCTTGAGCTTCTCGAGCTTGCTCTTCTGTGTCTTCGTTGTTGTTCTTTCCATGCACACTCTGCCTGTAAACCTGTCAACATCGTTCTGCCAACATCGTTGTTTTTCTTGCCATCTTGTTTGCTATCGACATTGCATCATCACTATTGTTCTTGCCATCAATGAAAAGCATACTCTACCTTCTATCTGTAAACATGCCAACAATCTCCCCCTTTGGCATTGATGGCAACCTTGATCGGCTGCACTGTCCTACTAAGATCTCCATCTGTAGCATCCAGATCTCTCCTTTTCTCCCCCTTTGACATCAATGTCAAAGAAAACATGCTCCCCCTGAGTTGTCGCAGTATTTTTTGGAGGTATAAGATATTCAACCAACATAAACTCCCCCTAACAGGATGGACTCACTTAACTTGATAACAGGGTCATGCCCAACTTCTGGCGTAGATACTTAAATTGAGCTTGTGCAAGCAGTTTAGTGAAAATATCAACAATCTTATCTTTAGATGGGATGTAATGCAAAGAAACCACAAAGTTGGTTACCTGTTCCCTCAAGAAGTGATACTTGATGGGTATATGCTTGGTCTTGGAGTGAAAGACAAGATTCTTTGATACACTAATTGTACTGGTATTATCACAATGGATTGGGATTGTTGCAGTATAATTTACCTCCAAGTCTGCAAGTGTCTGAATAATCTACAACACTTGGGTACAACAAGTGGCAACTACAATGTATTCAACTTATGTAGTTTATAAGGAAATGGAACCTTTCTTCTTGCTCAGCCGTGATACAAGGGAATCTCCTAAGAAGAATGCACCTCCACTTGTGCTTTTCCTTTCATCTACACAGTTAGCCCAATCAGCATCTGAATAGACTGATAGTTGAAAATTTTGATTCCTAGGATACCATAGGCCATAGTCCATTGTTCCTTTCAAGTATCTGAATATTCTTTTGACAGCCAACAAATGACTCTGTTTAGGTGCGGCCTGATACCATCCTACCATTCCAACAACATGCATTATGTCTTGACGGGATGTTGTGATGTACAATAGGTTACCTATAATAGACCTATATGAACTCTGATCAACATCAGGTGAATCATCATCCTTGATTAAATTACATCCAGTGACCATAGGTGTGCTCATAGGTTTAGAATATTCCATTTGAAACCTTTTCAACATTTCTCTTAGATATTTTTCTTGAGAAAGAAATATTCCTTCAGACTTCTGAGTAATTTGTAGGCCAATAAAAAATGACAGTTCCCCTATCATAGACATTTCAAATTCAGACTGCATGGCAGAAGCAAACCATTTTACCAGTGAAGCATTATTACTAACGAAGATGATGTCATCTACATAGACCAACACAATGAGAAAATCATTACCCTCTGTTTTGATATATAGATTGTTGTCAATTGTTCCTCTCCTGAACCCTTTGTCCTGAAGATATGTATCCAGTCTGTGATACCAGGCACGAGGAGCTTGTTTCAACCCATATAAGGCTTTCTTCTGCTTGTAGACAAAGTCAAGGTTATCTGATAGTTGTAACCCCTCTGGTTGCTCGATATAGACTTCTTCTTTTAGATCTCCATTTAGAAAAGCTGACTTGACATTCATTTGATAGACTTTAAACTTCTTATGACAAGCATAGGCAAGAAACATTCTAATAGCTTCTAATCTTTCTACAGGTGCAAATGTTTCATCAAAGTACAGTCCTTCTATTTGAGCATATCCTTTGCAGACCAATCTATCTTTATTTCTTACAATATTTCCTTGCTCATTCATCTTATTTTTGTAGACCCATTTTGATCCTATTACATTTTTATCTTTTGGCCTAGGAACGAGTTCCCAAGTGTCTTTTCAATCTAGTTCAGTTCCTCATTCATTGATTTTAACTAATTTACGTCTTTGTTGGCCTCATTGAAGTTCTTGGGTTCCACCATGGATATGAAGGCTATATGTGATTGCTCATTGTTTTTTATTATCCTTCTCCTGGTTTGTACACCTTTGTCTTTTTTACCAATTATCTGACTTGCAGGATGATTCTTTGGAGTAATTCTGGAGGAAAAATTTGATGTTGTCTATTGATTTGAGTTTGCCTGAGCATTTTCATCTTCATCTGACTCAGAGTCTTCTTGTTTTGATTCTTGGACCTATTTATCTTCAACTTCATCTATATCTTGTGTTGTTGATTCAGTATTGTTCACCTCTCTTACTGGAATTCCTTCATCAACTTTTATGTCAATACAATCAACCAATTTTTGCAGCCTCTTATTATAGCATCTGTATCCTTTACTGTTTGTAGCATACCCTAATAAGATGCCTTCATCATCCCTGTCATCATACTTTCCAAGGTTCTCACTATTATTTTTTATGTAGCACTTACTCCCAAAGACTTTGAAGTGTTTGATTGAAGCAGGTCTTCCATACTGTTATCTCTCCAGGTGTCCTTCTAGGCTATAGTTCGAAGAAGCCTGGTAACTTAATGAATTGTTTGAATGTTTACTCAAATGGATCAAGCTGGATGAATCAATCACACCTCACTTACTCAAAACATGCATAGACACATTCAGATAGACAAGGCTTTCAACTATCACTGTTCAGAGAGCTGGTTAACATGTGAATGTGTGGAGAAATCTTACCATGACAACAGACTTATATAATAGACATATATAAATGGCCAATCACAATAAGATAATAATACTTGCAGAATCTAATTTATCAATGTAATGATAAGTTGACAGTTATCAAACATTAAATACACAAGAATACATGAACATAACATTCAAGTACAAGTATAGAAAAAGACAGAAGCTTTGAATCTGAACAGATAATTGTAAAATAAGCTTGTATTGAACTGGTATGAGATGAAAAACTTGAATACAAAGTGTGAGAATAGTCCCCAAAGTCGAACCCTTACTTCTTCAAAGTGATAGGCTTTATAGCCTTTACAAAACAGTTTCAGCTCCTATAGGAATGGATCTAATATACTAATAATAGAACTTAATACAATAGCTTTACACAAAATCTGGATCTTGATCTCTTCCAAAAAAGTTAATGATCTCCAGTCTTCACATTCTTGACACTTGCAGAGGTCTTCAAGGTGGTGATGAGGTAGTTGGATACCCGCTTCAACACATGTTGTTGATCTACAATCAAAATAGGATAACCTTAAACCCATTTGTCTTCACATCTGTCACAAATCTTTGAGGATATATGGAAAACTCCGATAAAATTGATATACATAATTATATTAATAACCTCCTTTGGTCACTTGTCTGCAAAATTGATACCTTGAGCTCAAAATTCATCTTTCCCCTGTTTCTGTGTTTTCGGCGGCTTGCTGGCATAGGACAGGTGGAATTAGCCACCGAAAATTTTGGGATTCGACAACTTATTTCATCTTTGGAAACGGTTTAAGCTGCCGAAAGTGTAGGTTTTGGAAAAATGCAAAATATTCAAAATGAGAGTTGTTTAACCTGTCTACCTGGAAGAATCTTCATGTAGCTTCTCAGTTGTTTCAACTAAAATCTCAAGATCCAAGCGAGTAGTAAGTTTGGCTTTCAGAAATTTCATTTTGATATTTAAGAATCTGATCCTCTTGGTGAGTTTGTAATTTTGCTTGATTACCCTTTTCTTTTTCTTCCTCTCCTTCACATGCATGAGTGCCAATCTTTCAAACGCAGATCTGGTTTCAACAACTGTTTGAGTTAAAATCTCATACCTGGATTTAATGACCCTCTCCAATACCTTATACTCTACAATCTTGTCTTTCAATATCTGTATCTTCACTGACTTGCTTGCTTTCTTTCTGGTGGATGATTCAAGTTCATCATGATTGGGAAAAGCTTCAATCATTTGTGTATCTTCCATCGCTGGCTCCATGTCTTGATGTACTGGAATTCCTTCTTCCCCTGGTTCAGACTCAGAATCTGAATAGGGCAGGTTCAAAATGTTTGTATGTTTATCATGTCCTTGGTCTTTTGGCATCTCACTGAAATCCAATTTCTTCTTTGCTTTCTTATGCTTGGAAGTAGATGTTGGATCCTCTGTTTGTATTGTGGTAATGGCCCTTCTTCTTCTGCTACTGCTCTGAGGTGTTGATGACTTTCTTTTGGATGTCTTCTTTTTATTCTCAAGATGAGTTTCATGTTCAAATTCTCCCCAAAAGAGAAAGTGTTCCCAGGTTCTTTCCCTTTTCTTAAGTTCCTCCAACACTATAAGTTTTATAAGGCCATAATGGAACAATGTATTCCTTATCTTCTTTGGTTTAGCCTGCACCTTGTGGGACATTTTTGTAAGACTCATGTGAAGATAATAAGGTATATTTAAGGGAGTCTTTCCTGTAAAATGATTTATCAATTTGAAATGGTAGAGCATCACTCTATCATATCTACCCTTACAGGTGATATAAACTTGTATGGATTTAAGCAGGTCTTTCCATTTCTTCTCCAGATAAGATGTGTGAACATCTCTCTTCCAAATGATTCTTTGAAATTTAGGCTTGAGGTAAGACCTGAAATCAATGTTCTTAGTAATGGTTGCTTTAAACCATCTTTCTCCATGGCTAGGCATTTTTGTAGTTGTTGCAATGATGGCTTCATCTATTTGCATTTCTAGAGGTCCAATTATAACCTTGGCTCCATCAAATGTCTTGGAAAAAGATTCAATCACTCCTTGATGATATCCCTGCAACTTCTAAACATACCTGTAACATCTTGCATCTCTGAAAATTTGGTAGATTTCAAGGCAAGATTCCAAATATGTGATGTCGTTAAATTCTTTCCTGAGAGGAGCTCCTCCACGACCCATCTGTAACAAATACTAATCCTGCAAATAAAGTGAAGATAACCCTGTTGTGGGGAATTTTAAACTGATGGAAGAAGGAAACTATTCCAGGCAGGGAAAAAGTCGGTATGGTTTGAATTTGTGAAGAGCTAAAGTTTATAAGAGATCATATGTTGGAGGATTCAAATGGTAATGATTACCACTAACATGATGGTGACAGAGATATGGTAGACTATCGAATGAAAGTAATGGTATGAGAGCATGGTTGATGGTGCAAGGATTTCGATAGGACACGAGGGTTTTAAGATCTAATAATGAATAAAAGATCAAAACAGAGATTTAAAACGTGTCTTGATACCTTCTTTCCACTAAAGACGACTTATCTGATCATTACGACACCTGTACTTGTGATGATTTCGAGCTTGAAAAGATGTGTGGCTGTTAACGCTTTCTGGAGTTTCGGGAGCTAAGAGCGCCTTGTGCCTGTTGTTTTAACCAGTGAAAATGAAAGCTTTCGATGGCTTACATCATGCTAAAAATTAACCATTAGCCACCGAAAACCAATTTTCGGATTTTCTTACATTCAAATGACAAACTCAATTATTCTTTGGAATAAGAAGACTAACACCTATCTTTAAGACTTCAAACTCAAAAAATATTAATGTCACTTCCAAATAGTGAGATCCTATCACCTAAGACTCAAAATTTGCAATTTTATTCTAGGAGATAACACATACCATAGTTCATAAGGTGTCTTGTCACTGTGTGGTCTGAGGTGGGCTTTGTTTAGAACATGGACTGATGTGTGTATTGATTCTACCCAGTAGGTTTGACCAATGTTCTTCTCATTCATCATTGCCCTGGCCATTTGCTGCACAGTTCTGTTTTGCCTCTCAACTACTCCATTTTGCTGTGGAGTTCCTAGGATTGTGTATTCTCTCTTGATCCCATTTTTATCACAGAATTCCTTGAAATCACTTGACATTATTCTCCTCCTCTGTTTGATCTTACTGCCTTTAACCTCTTACCTATTTGATTCTAAGCTATAGCCTTAAATATTTTAAATTTCTCAAATGCTTCAACTTTTACTTTGAGAAAAGCGACCCAAGTAAGTCTAGAGTAATCATCAATGATTAGCATAAAGTAGTTTTCCTTCCCTATGCCTTCCTGTCTTGATGGTCCACATAAATCCATATGAATTAATTTGAGTGGTTTCTCTGTTGAAGTAGAGCTCTTGGATTTAAACTGAGTCTTGGTTAGCTTTCCTACTTGGCATGGTTTACACACAGAGTCTTGTGGCTTTGATTTCTTGGAAGATCTTTTACTGCCTCAAGATTTTTGAGCTTGATTAAGTGATCAAAGTTTAGATGTCCAAGTCTCCTATGCCATAACCATATTTCATCATGTTTGCT
>JASDQU010010851.1:62879-101093 GCA_032191745.1 Picea mariana | reverse complement strand
AACTAAACAAGTTTAAGTAGCTGTGAGTAATGTTAATTAATCGCTTTGTAGATTCGATCTTCAGGAGATATCTATTATTTTGCATTCAAAACTCTCGAATACTGAACTCCTGAAGTACTCTTCGCACATACAAGCTCACGAACTCCCGAAGCTCGAGAGTTCCGGAGTACCAAAGCACTTAAAATTAAAAAGCAATCTTAAGCCATGATTAATTAAAATAAAAAGTAATTAATGATTGATTAACTACTTCATGGATTTGGTCTTCGGGAGATATCCATTATTTTACACTTAAAAATCCTGAATGTCGAACTGTCGAAGTACTTTATCTTAATCGTGATCATTAATAATACATCCAACTGGCTAGGGTAAAATATTGGGAAGAGTGTTGCAACCGCTAGGTAACAAATTTGACAGATTTCTGAATAATTACGTTGTCAATACATTAATGTGAGGATATCTAAACATTAATTTTTCTGTAAATATAGGTATTTAAAACTTCAAAGCATTTTTTTCCATTAGCATCCGAAATTTTCGCATTCCACATTTTTCATCTCACAGGAAAGTTAACATAAACTTTTGAATATCATGGCACCGCGCAAAGTAGGAAAGAAGCAGGATTCATTGACTGAGGAATCAAACCCAAACATAGATATATTTTCAGACACTGTTGCTTGAGCGAAAAATGCCATTAAATCCTAGAAGCAGGTTTATGACATTTTAGAGGAAGAAATTTCTCTTTGTTCTGATGATTCCGCAGAAGAAGAAGATGATACATTTTCAGCTAAGTTAAGGCATGTGGCTAAATCTGAACTACACAGAGTTGTTGCTCAGCTGAAACTGATGCCATATATCAATATGATAAGTTGGGCCTTAGAACACATGGATATCCCAACGAGAACCATCTACAGTCACTAGAAGACCATCGTCGACTCTTTTCGACCTGAGGACATTCAAGTAATGTAAAAATGAACTCCTAACCCCAAATATACTTATAATCCATCATTTATAATGAATTTTGAGGATGAAGAATGCACTAAATATGACATAAATGTCCATGATATAGTAAAATCCTGGTGGGGAAATCAAAATAAGTTCAAAATTGATACCCATGGTATATATTCTACAGCCTATTGTGATGCTCATATATTGTACATTGCCATGATGCTTTGTAGAATGTTTGTTAAGAAAAATCATGCGCACTTTACCATAGAATGGGTTCCCATAATCCATGAGGTTATTGAGGGATATACTTTTGATTGGGGAAAATGGATGTCAAATAAATTAGCCAAGCAAATTGGGGGAATACAAAAATCATAAGTCGAAAGGAGAACATGCTCCTTTTTACATGTCTGCATATATTATGGATGCAATTTGTTTCAGGACCCCATTTCCTCTTATGAATTGGAGCTAGACTCTCACTGTCACTGAGCCCATACATTTTTATCATGCTAAGTTATGGGAGGAAAATTCAAAGGACTCCTTTTATGAAATCTTCATAATGTGGTCATTCCAATTCATGAAGCTATCTATGGTCATCCTCCCCCCAAAATTTCAGAACAAATCATGGGAAATTTAGGTGTTATTGCAGATTGGTATATTGAGGAAAGCTTCTCCTACATCAGAGTGTTCGACTGATGTATATATATTCTCATGATCTTCCTAGATTCTTACCAGATAGACTGGTTTACAGAGAATTATCACACCAAACATTTTCGGGAGGGATAACCAAAGAGCTGAAGGCAACACAGAAAAGGGTATGGCCAAATTTTCCCATACAGGTTGGTGTATTTTCATTATCTGATTTTGGACATGCTAAGGTGGAGGCTTATGCCTTAGAATATATTAAATTGGTCAAAATTAAGTACAAAAGGCATGATCCACATAGGGTGGTTGAAAATCATTTAGCTCAATTCAATATGAAAAGTTACATCCATGAGGATTCACCCTATGATGAAGTTTTCAAAGGAGTAAGATCTTATGATGAAGTTGTAATCAGATTTCAAAATTTTCCTCAAGATCAATAGTCAGGTTTCCTCAGCTTTCAGAAGCACAGAAGGAACAATCTATCCAAAGTCTTGCAGGGAGAACAAAGACTTAACCCAACTTCACAGGTGACAGAATTAACAGAGCCCAAGCAACATAGCTTGCTTGAAGGCAAAGCTATGGAAGTGGAAAAGGATGCAAATACATTGTCTAAAGATCAAATAATTACAAGAATATCCATACCAGGAAAAAATGAGCAATAATTATTAGCATCATTTGAAGCTTTTATGAAACAGGGGCACAATTTTCCTCTGTTAATACCAAACACTGAAACTCTAGTGAAAAACACCACAAATCAAGAAGGATCTATTGCACTCATTTCTCCCGTACCAACAATAACTCCTTTAGCAACAAGTTCTGAGTTACTTGGTTCAGAGGTTATCGATATAGACAACCTGACACCTATTAAACTTGAATATATGGCTTCATCAAAATTGTTTTTCAACAAGAAAAGGAAGACCATCATAATAAGGGAATCTCGACAGAAGGAGAGAGTAACTACTAAAAATCATAAAATGATATATGATGGATAGGGACAGAGTGACCCTGAATTTGCAAAAGGAGTTGTAGACTCATTAGGATCTTTTGCAACTACCAACCAGTGGTCAGTGGATAATCTCACAAAATAGCTGGAACAAAAGAATCTTATGATTGGACAATTGAATAATCATATGCAATAGATGAAAGTGACAGCCAGAGATAAAATCAATTTTGATATTGATAAAATCACACAGGGTTTTGAGCAATAGATTAAGCAGTTAGAAGATAAATTATAAGTGTTCAAAATCAGCGCTTGAGTGATAACATGCTTTCCCAGCAAGATAAGTTAATAGAGAAGTTGCAGACCCGAATAAAATTATTTGAGAGCACAAGAATGGATATTTATGCATTCAAGAAGAAAGAATCAGAAGTAAATGAAAAGTTGAAAATTGTCCAACCAGATCTGTATGAAAATATAGATATTATCCAAAGACATTATCAAGATATCAATAATTCCTTGAAGAATATTTATGAAAAGGAGAGGGAAGCCTATACGAGCAGGTCCAAATTCCAAGAATTCATAGTATAGAGATAAAAACTAATCTTGAAGAAAGTAAGATATTAGCCAGAGAGGCAAAAGAGGCTTGTCTTAACGCTCTTTCAGTAGTAGATTTGGAAATTATTGAGATTGATGTCAGTGGTATTCATGATACACTTGGACAAATTGAGATCGAAAAGAGCAAAGAGAAACTAAAGATAAGCAGAGAGAATGTGAAAAATTATATCCATCCTGTAAATCATGTTGATTTACAGATGGTAAATGATATGTTGGTGAAAACGAGCTTACAACATCAGATCACACAACAAGCAGTTGTTAAAATTCAATAAAAATTACCATCGGTGCACAAAAATGCTTTCTCATTTGAGTTAAATGGAAATTTCGAACCTTCCAAGTTCGTTATTGCATTAATGGAACTACATGCACAATTCAAGGATCAGAAAAAACCAAGTACATACGCAAGAAAATAGAGGGTGAGTGAATTGCCAACGAGAAAAAGAAATATTAGCAAATCCAAAAAAATCTTCATTGTATCTTTTAGTTTGGATTGTATTCTATTTTGAGAACAAATAATGTGGAATTTCTAACTACTTTTGGTTAATACATTTTTGTATAAATAAACAGATCAAAGATCTATTCCAAGCTTCTTCTGGTCGAATGTAAAAGAGAACTTACTGAATATCGATTAGAAAGAGAAGATAGAGATTCTACATCTCATTTCCTTGAGTTATGTGCTTTCAGTGTTTTTCCATTTCCTATTAATATTTTCTTCACTCAATGGCTCTTGAAGATTGAAAGACCACAATTTAGTAATACATCTATTGTGGTCTATATATTGGAGGTTTGTTCAGTTACAATTTTTCCTATGTTATTACTGTGAGTAATACAAGACCTGTATATGTGTAAGTTTCCTCATTTAAAATCAACTACCAAGGAATCCTTCTTCATCATTATTCTATTGCGGATAAGGTAAGATTTATCTGTATTTTCTACCTTACTTTATTTTAACAGTCTTTGTTAATCAATTCTAATTTTCTTCAGATCAAAATTTAAAAAGACTTGAAGAAAGAGATATTGCCTCTGTGTTTTCTAATCATTAAAATTCATTTGAAGTTGCATACTAAAACTAAAGGTAGAAAATCATTACAAAAACAATTCCCTTAAATCTTTAGATTCCTAACACTATTTTGTGAGGCTAGAACCAATCTCAGGAACAACATATTTTTGGCGTTGTTGTCGGGGAACGAAGAAACAAAACTATTTTCCTTGGGAATATGACAAAGTTTAAGTTTCGATTTTTTATGGTGAACAAGAATTAAACACGAGGATAAGGCTCATTTTCATTATTCAACTGGCGACTCCATTTTTTAAAAACTGGCATTTAGACGAAAAAAATACCAGAAAAAACCCAGACGATAAGCAGACTACGCCAGTTTTGGATCCTGAAAAACTGTTGAAAACCAAAGGATATCTAAAGAAAACTTTTCCATCAACAAGTCATATCTATCAACCTAATGTTACTCAAGTTAATGTTAGTATTCCAACAAAAGAAGCAATTTTACTTAGTTCTAAAGAAAAACATCAAAAACCTCATTCTGCAGAAGTCTCAACTAGTAATATTGAATTTGAGTTAAAAAATTTGGAGGAGGTAGTCCCGAAGTAAAATTGTATGATCTAAAGGGAGAAAATTTCTAGAATACTCCTATCTCTTTGATAAACACTTTTACCAGTCAGAATAAATAATCTTCTTCAATTCTTAATACCATCTATACACCATTGATTCTTAGCCTTCCTAAAGTAAAATTTTTTGTATCCTGAAGATCACCCTTTATACTTAGGCTCATCTCTTATTACTTCCCCTATTTATCCATCTAGCCAATCTGAAAGACCAAGCTCAAGTTCCAATTTTCCAGCTGATTTTGATTTTACATCACTCTCATGAGATCCATCGCCTTTTGATTATTGAGCAGAACTCTAATATCACCTTCCTGAAGCAATTAAAGATCTAGTACCTCAGTGTTTTGAAATCTTTGATAATCTGCAGTATAGTCCTAGTATCTCTTCTCCTAAACTTTCAATGGGTTGTGTTGGAGGTGTTGGAGGTGGTGGATCTGGTGAACATATAAATCTACCACCACCTGCTCCAAGTATTTTTTCCAAAGTTGTTGCTAGATATGCTCCCTTAGCCCTTCCTGTTGTTCTACATAATCTACATGATAATTATATGAAGAGTCTACCTAAATTTATGGGAGAGGGGGATTTAACATCCATAGAGCATATATCGTTTTTTGATCAATTTGTTGATATTCTCGGTATTGAACATGAAGACGTTTACATGAGACTGTTGGTACAGACTTTTCAGGGACAGGTTAGAACTTGGTTTAGGGGACTTTCTGCAAATTTTATACCATCATATGATGATTTAGAGACTTCTTTCTTAAGACAATGGGGTGGGAAAAAGGACCATTTATATTACTTAACTGAATTCAGAGCTTTAAGGAAGAAAACATCTGAAATTGTTTCATAATTTATCCAAAGATTCAATAAACTTTATTGCAAAATCCCAGCCGAAGTAAAACTTTCCCAGCCAACTGCTAAAGTTACTTTTGCAGGGGCTTTTGATTCATATTTTGATTTAATTTTAAGGAAAATAAGAGCCACAACTTTAGCTGGAATGCAAGATGATGCTATCGAAATTGAATCAACAATGATGGCATAAGGAAAAATGAAAACAAAAGTTGAGATGGGAATAAGAGAACCTAGAAGGTTTACAGAACAAGTAGGACCCTCCAGTTTTGGAAAAAACACACAAGAAGAAAAGATGGATGAAATGGCTAAGATCATAAAAGATTTATCAAAGAAAATTTCCAGGATGGAAATTGAGAAATCCAAACTAGATCCATATGTTAGAAATCAAAACCAATTTAGGAGAAACCTCAATACAAACCCTCAAATTCAACAGAGGCAAATCAAGAATGATGATCAAAACATTCAAGCTCCTTTTAAAACATAAAATCTCATACAGGGAGATGATGTTCAAGATTATGATGAATTAGATGAGGATATAAACAATCTCAGTGATGATGATGTTGAACCTCATTTAACTAAACAAGATTATGAAAAATATTTAGATCTTGGATCGTTATTTGATGACCAAAATATAAATAACTTGAGAGACTCTACAACTCAATATAAAGATCTTGTTGATTCAATAATGGTTGAGATTTAAAATAAATATGATTTGAGGCCAAGAGAAAATACTTCCACCACCAATCCACCTAAAAATCTCTTGTCACAGAATAAAGCAAATGAAGCAGTGGTTTCAAAATCACCTATTGAAGTACAAGATATTCAAATAAAGCAAGTTGAAACTAAAGCAACACAAACTAAAAAGATAGAGAATAAAGAAGTTGAATTTCAAACCAAAGAATTAGAAAAGTCAGTTGGTATCTTCAATCTTGAGAATGAATTGAATAAGATTAAAATTCCAGTTCCTCTGGTTGAACTTGCCAAAAATTTGTTTTACAAAGAAGCAGATTTCAAAGGTAATTAATTTTCAGATGCAGAATGCCAAGCTGATGTTATTAACTTGCAAGATGAGAAACCAACAATTATGTTTGAACCACATATGGAAAACGATAAAAACTCAGTTGCTCCATTTTATATCATTCGTACTGTGCATGACCATTTGTTACACAACTGCATGTTAGATTCAGGAGCTTCACATAATTTGATGCCAAAAATAATAATGGAAAAATTGGGCTTACAAATTACCAGACCTTTTCAAGATTTATACTCTTTTGAATCCAAAAACATTAAGTGTTTGGGTATGATAAAATATTTAGTTGTAAATCTAGCTCAAATTGTAGTAAAAAGTATTCTTATGGATGTGATGGTAGTTGATGTTCCTATAAAATATGGCATGCTTTTATCAAGATCTTGGGGTGCAAAGTTAGGAGGATCAGTATAGTAGGACATGACATATGCTACTATTCCGATTTTTGGTTGACAGTTTACCAAATTGTACAGAGAAACTAAACTCGCATATACAATAAGTAATCCTCAAAACCCAAATAATTATATAGTCTATGTTGTTGAGCAGGATTTAGGAAATTGTATTTTATCCATAGATGATGATTTTCAAGAATGTACAAAAAATGAAAATACAAAAATAGAACTTCCAAAGAAAAATGTAAATATTAGAGATGGGATGTGGAAAATGTTCTTCGATGTTGCTTCATATTGGGAAGGAGCTGGAGTATTATTTGTGGCACCAAGCGATGAGTACTATATCCCTTTTTCTTATAGATTGAAATGGGACATCGATTACACAAATAATGTATGTGAATATGAAGCTTTAATTTTAGGATTATAAGCTCCTAGAAAGTTAAAAATTCAACATTTGATAGTTTATGGGGATGTTGAACTTATTGTAAAAAAAATAAAACAACAATATCAAGCCAAGCATCCAAGAATGAGGTATTATAGAAATTGTGCATGGGATCTGATAGAAAACTTTTTCATATCATTCAACATTCATGCTATTCTCAGATTGCATAATCAACAAGAAGACTCTTTGGCTAAAGTTGCAGCTAACTTCAAACCACCTACTGTGTTTAAATTGAAATATCACATTAACATGAGAAATAACCTTCAATTCCAAATAATGTTCACTATTGGCAAATTCTTGAAGACAATGAACAAATAAAACAATTTCTGGAAATGATAGATGAATTTTCTAAGACACACATAGATCAGGAAAATTAAAATGATCTAGTTTGGATTATGAAAGAAGGATAAAATCTAGAGAGATTCAAAGGTAGAATCACAAATCACAGAATGCTCTTGCTCAAGAATAATCAAATTCCCAAGGGTCCTATTCTGTTAGAAAGACTATTCGACCAAAATGATATACCTTTAAAATCTACTTTGCAGCCTCAACCTGAAGAGGTTGAATATTATAATGTGGGATCAAATGAAAATCCAAAAATGGTCAAATTGTTTAAATATCTTCCAACTGATCTAAAGATTAAATATGTTGAATTACTCAAAGAATATAAAGATGCTTTTGCATGGACCAATGAAGACTTAAAAACTTATGATACTTTTGTTATCGAGCATAAGATTCTATTAAAACCAGGTATTAAACCTTTGAAGCAAAAGCTTAGACAAATAAAGTCAATTCTCTTGTTGATAATAGAAAGGGAGGTCAAAAAGATTCTTGATTCAAAAATCATTGTACCTCTTAGATACTTTGAATGGGTAGCCAATTTGGTTCATGTCAGAAAGAAGGATGGAGAGATAAGATTGTGTGTTGATTTTAGAAACCTGAATCGATCTTCTTTAAAAGACAATTACCCCCCCCCCTAAAATGGATCATGTTCTAGAAAAAGTGGTTGGGAAAATAGGATTTATATGATTGACGTATTTTCGGGGTATAATCAAATATTTGTCCATGAAAATGATAGAGAAAAGACTATGTTTACTACTCCATGGGGAACCTTTATGTATGACAAAATGCCTTTTGAATTTATGAATGCAGGTGCAACTTTTCAAAGAGTAGTGGATATAGAATTTGTTGGAGAATGTTGGGATAGGGGCAGACCCAACATTCAGCTCCAAGAGTGCACCAACAAGCCCTAACTACTGTCCCTTTCGGCAACACCTGCGAGGCAGATGCAATCTCACCTGAAGTAGCGATGGGGGGGTTGCAAGACAGAGATGTATACAACCAAAGGGAGTATCAAGTGGATCTAATACAAGAACAACACAACATTTCTATATCAAGTACCCTCTTAGATATACTTTGCACAACTATCTATCATATCTAACACAACAATGCAAATAGCAGTATATTAAATGACAAAGAACAAAGCATCAATCACACACAACACAAGATATACGTGATTCACCCTCTCTCTAGGGCTACGTCCACATAATTGTGCTTTATAATATATTAAGATGAAGCATACAGTTCTTTTTTGCGCTCTCAGCTAGCAAATCTTATTGCTTCTCCTCTCTGTCTCTCCCCTTCCTGTGCACCCAGCTGTAGGACTGATCTTGCACACAGCTAAAGATCTTACAATACCAGAAGGCTCTGACACTTAGCACTTCTCTCTCACACAACAATAATCACTCACACCAATAACAAAACTATAACTAACCCTCTTCCCTCATCTAGGTTCTTATTTATACATTACAATAACACATCGATAGCCTTAGGCCAAAACCTAAGTGTCAAAACCCTAGATATCAAAACCTAGGTGTCTAAAACCCTAGTTCAACTTGACTTGCGTTTTCAGGGCTTCGCCAGCTTATCTTTCCTTCCTTCTCGCGCGGTGCTCCAAAGCATCCTATGGTGGCTTTATCCACTTGTTGAGTTGTCCACAGTCTGTCTTCCTTGTTGATCTATCATCCTCGATCTCCTCGTCCAACTTCTTTCTTTCTCTTACTTCGCTCAGTATTTTCTGCTCTTTTGCTCACTTCGACCCAGTAACAGTCACTGTGTCTTCCGTGCAGTTCACATTTTGCCTTTTCTGCTTTATTTTTTTCTTACCTTCATACCTAAGGGCCAATAGGCCCCCAACATTCACCTGTGACTCATCCTGAGGTACTTCAAATCTGGTCCTTGTGCTTTTCTTCGTCTTTAGACGGCGCAGGGCAACCTTTGCTTTGTGCTCCATGCCTCCCTTCCTTCCTTCCTTCCTTGTGTAGATTGTCTTTTCTGTGTCTGGTACCCAGTTTCAACTACACCTGGTACCTAGACCATTTTCCTCATGCTTTTACTTAGAGTTGCAAGGCAAATGGTTGTCATAATACAATTTCAACCAGCTCTTGTTCACTAATCCTTCCTTCCATTCTCCATTCAACGTCTTCAACTATGCAGCTCCTCCTTCTGTAACATAGGCAACCTCATATGGCCCAATCCAATGCATTCTAAACTTCCTAGGATGCTTCATGAACTTATTGTCTTATACCAGTACCAGATCACCTTGCTTAAATACCTTCTTCTTGATGTGTCTGTCGTGGTAGGCCTTCTCTCTTTCCTTCTGAACCTGTTGATGAAATCCTACAATAAATCTGTCTTCTTCTAGTTTGACCAATTGTGCAAGCCTCTCTCGAACAGCACCAGTGTCATCCATATCTATAAAGGTATGAATTCTTAAGCTTGGTACCAAATATTCCATTGGGACAACAGCTTTGAGACCATATACCAACTTAAAAGGGGTATGCATTGTTAGTTTCTTGCAAGTGGTTCTATAGGCCCAAAGTACTGTTGGTACTCTTAAATCCCAGTCATCCCTTTTCACATGGAAAATCTTCGTTAGTGTTGTCTCCAAGATCTTGTTGAATGCTTCAATTGTCTCATTCACTTGTGGATGGTAAGGTGTGCTCTTTTGATGATGGACTGCAAATTCCTTAGTTAAGGCTTCAATTGTTTTATTGATGAAATGTGTGCCTTAATTGCTCATAAGAATCTTCAGGCATCCAAACCTGGTTATGATGTCATCAAATATGAAGCGTGCAGCTGTAGTTGCACTAGAGTCCTTAAATTCTCTTGCTTCGGCCCATCTGGTCAATTACTCTGTCGCAATGATTATGTACCTTTCTCCTGTGCGCTTTCCTGGTGGGTTTATAGGTGCCATGAAGTCAATGGCCCATTTCTCAAATGATTGTATGGTCAGCTATAGTGCTAAAGACATTTCATCTCTTTTGGATAGTTTCCTAACTCTTTGGCATACATCATAGGCTCTGTAATAGTCCTTATCATCTCTGTGTAAGGTAGGCCACCGAAGGCCAGCTCTAAGAACCTTCAGCGCAGTTGCTTTCCTTGTGTAGTTTCCTCCTATGATGCCTTCATGAGCTTCGGCGAGGATCAACGGTCGCTCTGTCTCCATAACACACCTCCTCAGTATCTCATCAGGTCCCATCTTGTATAGCTATCCAGCTATAAGTGAAAATTCTGCAGCGTGCACTACTAGTTGTTTCTTCTGGGTGACTGTATATTCACTAGGTGCCATTCCTGTTGACAGAAACTGGACTATTTCTACAAAGTGGTCATAAATATTTCTAATGGCTAGAAAGTGTGCATCCGACAGTGTATCCTCCAAACTAGTAGGCTCTTCTCCATCAAACTCAACAAGTGGTCAGGACCTTTGTTCATTCTTCTTAGCTTAACCACAGTCTCAAAATCATATTCTTGAAATAGCAAAATCCATCTGCATATTATCCTCCCCAACACTGGCTTGTTAACTAGGTATTTCATCACAGAGTGATCAGTAAACATTTTAAAGTGTCCTCCCATCAAGTAGTGGCAGAACTTCTGCAATGCATATAGCATGGCTAACCCTTCTCTCTCGGTGGTGGTGTAATTAATATCGATTGTGGATAGTTTCCTGCTAGAAAAAGCTAATGGGTGGTCGATGTCTATTGTTTCTGGTTATGCTAAGACAACTCCTAATGCAATAGAATATGCATCAACATGCACATGAAATTCCTTGCTCCAATCTGGGAAAACCAAAATAGGCGCAGTAACCATTTTTTGTTTCAGCGCGTCGAAGCTCTGCTGGCATTCTTCTGTCCAATGAAATTGAAAGTCTTTCTTTAAAATCTTCTCCATGGGTGTTGTAATCTGGGCATAGCCTTTAATGAACTTCCTGTAATATCCAATGTGTCCCAGCGCAGTGCGCAGCTGTTTGACTGAAGTAGGAGGGGGTAGATCAACTATAATGGAAATTTTAGATGGATCTACCAGCAATCCCTGCTTGCATACAATATGACCTAACAACACTCCAAATGGTGAAAATAAAATGCACTTATTCAGGTTTAAGGCAATCTGACACTGCCTGCACTTGTCCAACATTAGCCTTAAACATTCGATATGATTTTTCAATAAACTAAAAACAGTCCAATTATCAAAGTATGCTTCTAGAAACTTATGTAGAAACTCCTTGAATGCTTCGACCACCACCCTGGAAAAGATGGTTGGGGCATTCTTCAATCCAAATAGAATTATTGTATATTCATAGGATCCTCGTTCTGTGGAAAAGGTGGTCTTATGGCAATCTTCCTTGGAAATATGGATCTGATGGTATCCTGAAAATCCTTCTATAAAAGAATATACCTCCTGGCCTCCTACATTATCTAACACTTCGTCAGTAAATGGTGTAGGGAATGGGTCATCCAGACAGGCATCGTTCAACTTCCTGAGATCTACGCAGATCCTGATCTCTCCTTTCTTTTTGTCTTATACCACCATAGGGCTAATCCATTCTGATTCTTCGATAGGTTCTATAATCTCTGCTTCTAGCATTCTTTCGAGTTCAATCTTCACTTTCTCCTTACATTTAGGGTTCAATATGTAGGGTCTCTATTTGACTGGTCTTGCATCTGGTTTCAGAGGGATCCTCATCTCTCCCATAGGCCCTTTAATGCCCTTCATATCAGTGAAATTGGTCGGAAACAAGTCGTGATACTCATGTAGCAACTATGTGATCTTGTCAATAGTGGCAGCATCCCAATAATCTCCAACATTTGCAAGCTTCGGTGTTTTCTCTGTTCCAATATTGACTTTCTTGATCTTGATCAGCTGTCCAATAAATGGTAGCTCAACTCCCGGTCCTTCCACATCTCTCTAGCCTTCTTTTTCTACGATGTTCACCTTCTTAGGATCATCATCTTCATCAACATTGATGTTGTAACAACCTTGCACTTTTTGGAGAGGCACAGTCCATTCGTCCTCTTCTTGTTCTAAAGGGAGGCTAGATGCTTCCTCAAATAATTTATGTCTTACAATCTGTAATGCTTGATCTACTTAAGGATATTTACTTTCGAATAAGAAGGTAGTTACAAAATTCTAATTCATACCTTCCCAATCTGCAGTGATGAGGTGCGACTCTGCTTGAAGGTACCAATTGATAGGGGTTGTGTCCAACATGTTAATTAATTTGTGCACCCACTGCTCTTGTGGAATGTTGCTCCAGGCTTCCTCGCAACTTCGCACATGATCCTTCGGGTAGCTTCGACCTATGTACCTAATTTCGGAGACTTCTACTTGCACTGAGAACCACGCTGTCATCAAAGTATGACATTGTACCCAGTCTGTAATGTTGTTTTTGTGTGTCCCCCACCATCTTGCCAATGTTTCTTTCAAGGCCTCATCCATTGCCAACAATCTTTGTTGTGTTGGTACACTTTCTTCAAATTCTGACAAGAAGGTTTCTAAAGTATTCAGACCATCAAAGGTGGTTACGTTACTTACTGTTGTGCCGATCCAATGAATTTCTCTGGTTAATCTAGCATATCTCCTTGTAGATACTTCACACATTTTGTTCTGTCGGTTCTCCAGTGCTTCTTCTGAATATTATGAACATGCGATGTCACTTCACCAGCTTAGGTTTCCATCCGCTGTAGGATTAATGTAATCTTGTTGTCTAGTTGTTAATTTGTATATGTTTTCCAGTTCATATGCACGGTCTTCTTCTCTGATAGGTTATGTGTATCGTTGACCTTCATCGGGATCTAAAGGTGCAATGAACCTATGGCCATCTCCTTCAAACGTCATTTTTATTTTCTTTAAATCAACCACAGTGGAATTATTAAAAGCCCAATCAATTCCTAACAGCGTGGGTTAAGGACAACTATCATCAACTATCTCAATTACCTCGAAATATGCAAACGTCCTCACTTCGTCGATGTCCACAGGGACATGTTCCAATATTCCAAATGGGATTGCATCTTGATGATTAGCCATCCTAAGCCTAATAGGGGAATATATCAAATTAGGTTTTCCCATCAATGCCCAGGTCTGCTTCGTCATGACATTGACTTCTGACCCTAAGTCGAGGACCAAATAGTCTATATCATACTCTCTGATTTGAGCATTCAAGCATAATTCCTTATTTTTCCTTCTCATTTTAGAGACTTGGTGTACTGCTCTATTCAGTAAGGGATCTATCTTTCCTAGCTCATATTGTCTGATTAAATTTTGTAGCTCTTGTACAGTGCTTTCATCTTGAATCATCTTAATACAAGTATATAAGAATTCCATGAGTTTTCTTACCTCTTTTCCTTCTCCTAGCAGAGCAGAATGATCGAATGCTAGAGGCATTCCATATTCTCTTACTTCTGTTCGTGTCTTCGATGAAGAATGATGATCTCCCCTGAATTCTTTTCTTGCCTCCTCAAATATTTGTTTTTCTTTCTTTGCATTAAAAGTTTGTATCTTCTCAGCAGCTTTCCTGACTCTTGATTCTTTTGTAGTCTTTCCTTGGATCACTCTATCCTCTCCTGTAACATCGCCTCCTCTAGTGATAACAGTGACTCTGGGATCTACTCCGCGAGGTTCTACTTCCATTAGTTGTATTTGGGGGTTCTACTAAGGTCCCCGTCTCTCCTAAAGTTTAGCCAGCAATGTTGGACATTTCTCGATAATATGCTCGAAGGAGTTGCAATAGCTGCAAGTGGTACAAGGGTTTTGACAGTCCCTTGCCAAGTGTCCTGGATATGCACAGTTATAACAGATTATCTGTCCTCGACCTCGACCTATACCTCCTCCTCTTCCTCTTTTTTGAAATCTGCCACGAGGGTTGAAGTTTCCTCTCCCAGGGGAGTTATACTGTGCAGTGCTTCCTTCTTGTTGTACTTTGCCTTGAATTTTGTATATATCCCTTGACCTTTCATGCATGAGGTCATAAACCCTACAATCCTGATCATCATGCCACACAGACTTACAGAAAATGCAATACAAATTTTTGGGTGTCTAAACATATGTTTGCATGTAATAACACTCACCAAGGTGATGTCTATTTCTGCATACCTCGCACCAGGGTAGGGTGACTTGCTTCAAAGGGCTCGGAGCTCCAGAGGCCAAGTATTCATGGAATAGGGGACAATGTTCGTTGTCATGGCCTTCTAATTTTCATATGACACACTAGATTTCTTCTCTCTTATATTTTCCCTTGTCTTTATTCATATCTTCAACCTACAAAGACAAACTAGTTAGTTGACTCAAGATTTGACTCATGCCTGAGATGGATTATCCCATAGGGGTTGATTATAGCTTCATGGAGATCTCCAGCGCCTCATCCTGTGAAGAAATATTCTGTTGCATTAGAGGAACTATGATGTGTGGGAAGAGAGCAGCAATGAACCATTCCTTATTCTGCTCATCTGGGATTTGAAAACTCAGATGGCCTGTCAAGGTCTTAAATCTCTGATCGAACTCCCATACTGGTTCAGCTATTCTCTGCTTGATTTCTTTTAGTTTTGTAATGCATTGTGATTCTGACTTAGGTTTCTTGAATTCAACAATTAGCGAAGTCTTAATGGCATTCAGCGGTTTGGGTGTTGCTCCTTGGACAAATTTCATGTACCAGCTTAGTGCACGATCTCTTAGGGTAGTACTGAACTGAGCTCATTTGACAGCTTTGTCAGTGATATTCTTAATACTCCACACGACTTCACAAAGAAACCAGTGTTGTTTAGGGTCTTTAGATCCATCTCCTCTAAAGGTGGGTAACCTCATCTCATCTGCCATAGATCTTCCTAGGTTTCCTGACTGAGTATGTGGTGGGATACTAGTGACAATTCTCTGAACGCTCTGGTGACTCTGATTACTTTGATTTCTTAATGCTGCTAAATCAACAGGAGGAGTAATAGTACTTACTTCAACAATCTACGCAGTTCCTGAAGTTTCTGGCTCTTCCCGGCGAGGTTCTTCAGCTTTCCCTTCCTCTGGCCTAGCGGACTTTGAATGCTCTTCATCTGTCATATCTACCTCTTCTCCACTGTAGAAACCCTTGTCCCCGTAGTTCTCCTTAAATAGGTTCGCAAGAGGAACTTCTCTAAACGCTCTCCCACTGCGCGTATGTCCAACCTCTGTGTCATTGTCGTTGTCGTTGTCTGAATTCTTGAACATTAGCCTTTTTCCAATCCGACCAACTACTATATCTTCAAGATGTTCTTCTCATGCAATAGCATCTTGATCCTCAACTTTATAAAGTGTAAAAATTTTTCTCTAGGTCCTTTGAAGAAATATCTCTCGGCCTGGCTATATGACTCTACTCTGTCAACATCAAACTCGGTGATGTACCCTCCAATGGTGTTATCAAACTAGTGATCTACTGCTTGTGACACGGTGTTATCAACTCTCTTGACCTTCTTGATTAGCGCTGATGTCCAAACCACATGAGGTCTATATCTAATCTCGAACTGGGTATTTGCTAACCTAGCTAACCACTCATATAGCTCCTGATGGATACCTCCAAAGAAAATCTCATGTATATCAGTGAAGATATATCTTCATAACTAATCCTCTATATTGAGATTAGGGTTCTTGTTCTGGGCTTCAGCGAAATCCTTTTCTTGATCTTCTATCCACTTCTGAATCTCTGTCGTTGATGGAAACCACCTTGACATTCCCTCAAGAATATTCGTGTCCCGACAACGAAACCATTTGTTGGAACAGGGGCAGACTGAGGATTTAGCTCCAAGAGCAAACCAACAAGCCCTAACTACTGGCCCTTTTCGCAACACCTGCGAAGCAGATGCAGTCTCACCCAGAGTAGCTATGGGGGGGTTGCAGGACAGAGATGTCTACAACCAAATGGAGTATCAAGTGGATCTAATACAAGAACAACACAACATTTATATATCAAGTACCCTCTTATATCTTCTCCACACAACTATCTATCAGATCTAACACAACAATGCAAATAGCAGTATATCAAATGACAAACAACGGAGCATCAATCACACACAACACAAGATATACATAGTTCACCCTCTCTCTAGGTCTACATCCACAAAACTATGATTTATAATATATTAAGATGAAGCATATAGTTCTTGTCTGCACTATCAGTTAGCAGATCTTCTTTCTTCTCCTCTATGTCTCTCCCCTTCCTGAGCACCCAGCTGCAGGACTAATCTCCACACCTAGTTGATGATCTTACAATACCAGAAGGCTCTGACACTTAGCACTTCTCTCTCACACAACAATAATCATTCACACCAATAACAAAACTAGAACTAACCCTTTTCCCTCATCCAGGTTCTTATTTATACATTACAATAGCTCACCGACAGCCTTAGGCCGAAACCTAAGTGTCAAAACCCTAGATACCAAGACCCTAGGTGTCTAAAACCCTAGGTCAACTTGACCCACATTTTCAGAGCTTCGCCAGCCTGTCTTTCCTTCATTCTTGCGCGGTGATCCAAAGCATCCAATGGTGCCTTTTTTCGCTTGCTGATTTTTCCACGATCCATCTTCCTTGCTAATCTGTCATCCTTGATCTCCTCGTCCAATGTCTTGCTTTCTCTTACTTTGCTCCGTCTTTTCTACTATTTTTCTCACTTCGACCCAGTAACAGTCACTATGTCTTCCGCGTAGTTCGCATTTTTCCTTTTCTGCTTTATTCTTCACTTACCTCCATACCCAAGGGCCAACAGAGAAAAATATAAATTTGTTGGAATTTATCTAGATTAACTAGCAATCTTTTCTAACTCTGATACAAAACACTTGGTACATCTCAGACAAAAATTTGACAACTGTAGAAAAATTGGTTTGTCTTTAAACCCTAATAAATCTCATTTTTCCATGCAAGAAGGTAATCTCTTAGGGCATATTATATCGAAATATGGAATCAAAGTAGATCCAAAAAGAGTCGAAGCTATTGATCAAATCAATATTCCTAGAAATAAAAAAGAGATTCAATCATTTTTAGGAAGCATTAATTTCTTAAGGAGATTTATACCCAATTTTGTTGAAATTATAAAATTGATCACAGATATGTTGAAGAAAGATAATGAGGTGAAATGGACCATGGAAGCTAAGGAATCCTTCCAACGAGTCAAGAAATCTATAGGAGAAGCATCGGTATTGGTAAGTCCTAATTACACGAAGGAGTTTTTAATCTTCTCCTTTGCATCTGAATATACTATTGCAACAATTCTCCTTCGAAAAAATGAAGAAGTATTCGAACAACCTATTGCCTTTTTCAGTAAAAGCCTCAAGGGTGCGAAGTTAAAATATGAAATTCTAGAGAAGCAAGCGTATGCTATGGTTAAGGCACTCAAAGCTTTCCAGACATATGTTTTGCATTCAAAAATCATCACCTATGTACCGAATAACACAATCAAAGATATCTTGATTCAACCAGACAGTGATGGAATAAGCGGAAAATGGTTGGCCAAAATTTAAGAATACGATTTAGAAGTCAAACCAACCAAATTGGTAAAAGGACAAGGTCTGGAAAAATTACTGGTTGAATCAAATTTCATAGCTCTGGGAATAAATCATTTCAAGTCTCAAATTTCTCTCCCATACATAGAAGAAATTGATGATCAAGTGCCAATAATTCAGATTAATGATAAATTCTCCCTCGTCTTGGTACAACAATATCATTTCATATCTTATTACTCTTTAATTTTCTACTGATATGACTCCTTCCAAGGAAAGAACCTTAAAATTACATGCAATTAAATATTGCATTATCAATGCTAAGTTATACTGGAAGGATCCTTTGGGTTTCTTGTTATTTTGTCTTACGGAATCTGAAACAAAAGGTACCATTTATGAGTTTCATAAAGGAGTATGTGGAGGACATCACGCATGGAGAGAAACAACTTATAAAATTTTAAAGGAAGGCTATTATTGGCCGAAATTATTCACTGATGTAAATGCAAGGGTCGGAGCTTGCAATTCATGCCAACTGTTTGCTGGAAATAAAAATATTCCTACCCTACCTTTAGTTCCTGTCAAAAATAAAGCTCATTTCCAACAATGGGGCCTAGATTTTATTGAAAAGATTCATCTACAATCAAGTTCCCAGCATAGATGGATTTAACTGCTACTGATTATTTTACCAAATGGGTTGAATTTATTCCAACTTAGAATGCTATAGATTCAGTAATGATAATTTTTCTGGAAGAGAACATCCTTGCAAGATTTGGTTGTCCAAGGAAAATAGTCACAGATAATGCACAAGATTTCAAATCTATTGCTATGATAAAATAAAATAAAAAATATAATATAATTTTGGGCCATTCTATAGCTTATTATCCTCAAGGAAATGGGATGGAAAAATCATCAAATAAAAATTTAATGACGATAATTAGGAAACTTTTGACAAAAAATAAGAAATCTTGGCATATACATTTAAAATATGCTTTATGGGCAAACTGAATTGGCACCAAGAAATCTATAGGTATGTCTCCTTTCCAATTATTTTATGGTACAAATGTTATTATTCCTATTAATATTGCTCTTCCTGTGATGAAACTCTGGCAGGATGTGAATGAAGAACCAAATGATCTAATAAGAAGAATAAATCAAATAATTGAATTCCAACAAAATAGAAGAGAAGTGGAGGATAAGCTCCAGAAATGCCAAGACAATATGAAACCCATCTTTGATAAGAAAGCTAAAGATAGGGAGTTTCTCCCTAGAGATTTAGTCTTGAAGTGGGAATCCAGAAAAGAAGATGCTAGGAAACACAACAAATTTGACCATCTCTGGTTCGGACCTTTCAAAATTGCAGCAACTGAAGGGAGAAACTCATTCTCTCTTGAAAATGTAAATGGATAAATTCTTGAAGCCCCTATCAATGGGTAGTTTTTAAAACATTTCATGTAGTAGTTTACTTTTTAGTTTCCATTGTGTATACAGAATTGGATTGGATTGACATTGGCAAAAAAAAAAATCATTTTTTAGAGAATTATTTGAGTATTTTTCAATGATCAATTTTTGTAAATATTCTCAAGAAAATAATGTTTTCAACTTTATTTTAAGAAAAACAAAAAGAAAATATATTTTTTTCTACAGAAGATAAATTACCTTTCACTTTGAAAAATAAAATTCATTCACTAATGAATAAAAAAATACTTCTTCTGACAAAAATAGTTGAAAATTTCATAAAATAAGACCATCAAAATATAATAATAGTGTTTGAAAACTAAAGTTTCAAATTTATATGTTCAAAGTCTGATTTGATTTCACAGCTTCAAAAAACAAAAACAAGGGGTATATGGAAGATTACTAATGACTATTGAAATGAAATGCATTTTCATTATGTATTGCTTCTTTTACTTCCACAAAATCCTCTAACTTTTGCAACTCTACTTTTCCTTATAGAGCCAATGATCGTGGTTCTTCAACAACATTTTGACGATCTCTTGGAGGTAAATCTTCTTCAAAATAGGAGATGATGTTGCAGAAATTTGAGACTTATCTAATTCCGCAAAAACATTCATTTGAGGTCGTCGTCTACGAAAAATTCTCAAATGACGGAGATAAGAATTTAAACGACTTGTGTTTTGACCTACTTCCCTCGTTGCAAATGCCATTTCTTCTCGATGTCACAGTTCTTGAGATTGAATTCACTGATGAAGTTGAAAATTCAAAGTTTGAAGCTCTCGATGTACCTTTTCCTGGAGAGTAAAGATCGCACAATCGACGCACTCACAATCATCATGCTCAACACTCATCTTTTCCCTTCTTCGGACTCTCTGGAATCAAGTGACAAATGAATACAATCCCTTGTCCAAAACTTCAAAATAAAACAGGTAGAAGTTCCTCTTCTCCCTTATTGTTTAAGTAAAAATAAAAATCTGATTGAAATAGATGAGGGATGTTTTCCCACGAATTAAAGATAGTGTCATCATCTGATGTAAAGTTTGGAGAAGTGGGGAAAATACAGTCTAAATCTTCAGGTTGATTGGGTGTAAGTTCATCTCTAGTACGAAAATAAATTATTAAATATAAAAAAAGCAAAACGGTTAGAAAGTGACTGCAGGACAGAGCAAATCAGAAGTCTCATCTGACACAGAAACTCGTGTGAAATTACGATTGTTCAGATTAAGAGGTTAGAATGTTTGATATAATTATTTCTCCCTCTCTTCGTAGTTCTTTCAATAAACAATATTATTTTTCTTTCTCATCATATTGATCCTTGTAGAAATGATAAAACTTAGCCTAATACTAAAAACTTAGAAGCACATTTTCAAAACAGGTTGGGCAAATTTTTTTTATGTTTCTTTAATTTTAATTGAAAAAGTATGTCTAGGCTAATCCTAGTAAATTTAGCTCTAATATCATATTTCAGCTCACGAATTTGCTCAAGGTTTATCCCTAAAATGAATAACTTTTTTTCAAAATTAACCGATAAGTAAAGGTATACTTAGAATTGGAAGAAAAACCAATCTCAGAGTATTCTTAAAATTGTAGACATACCTTATTTTTCATCAAGATCTTAAACATATTTCAGCCCTTGTGTTTTACATACAAATTGATTGCCCCCACTTCAAAGTAATAAAATCAAAGACAGATGGTGAAAGGAAATTCAAAAACTTATTGACCCCATCTTGTCCCAATAGAGATGATGAAAGGAAATTCATATATTGATTGCCCTCATCTTGGTTAAATGAAATTAGGTTTCTGAAGTAGTGAAAGGAAATTTAATTAAGGAAGATATAGATAACTTCACCAGGGTACTGAACAGGCTCGCTACAGTGAAGAAATATCTATGATATATGTAAGGTTGTCTTACACATCTATATAATATACTCTCTTATCTAGTTCATTTTCAATAATATTTATATCCTGAACCAACTAGGATTCCTTAAATAAACATATTTTATATCTATATAACCTTGAAAAGCGAACAACCTCGGTCAAAATACGATATTTTTGTTAAAATTACTTTGATTATCCTAAAAAATTCTCGAATCAATTTTAAGGAAGGAAAACACTTATTAGTCTGGCTTGAAATCAATCACCAAATGTGCTTTAAGATTTTTAGATATGGTTATGTTCATTTTTCTATATATAATTAAATTTCAAATAAAACAAGAAAAAAAATTTCGATAAAAGAAGCAATAATGACTCCATTTACCCAATAAAGGCATCTTGTCCACTGTTCTTTTGTGCCTCAGAGGGAGCCACAATCCCTGGATGGAGCCTATGTTAGAACACTTTAGAAGATTTCAAATAAAAATTAGACTTTGATTTCTTTGTGTTTTGATCTTTTAAAAATAAATTACGAAAAAATTAGGAATATCGTTCTTTTTAAAATAAAAGATATGATTGTTATATCTTGACATGGGGCATCCATTTCTCATCCTTTAAAAAAAATTAGTCATCTGGCTAGACGGCTCTCGCGATTTCAGAGTTCTAAAGTTGCACGAGTTTTAAACAAAAGAAAACTACAAAGTATTGGATATATTATCATTGATGTCAACAGTCGATGTGATGATCTGTTGTTAATGATGAATTGCCACAGATCAGATTGTCATTGATGTCAACAAGTATATCAGTTTGCAGAAGATGTCAAAAAGTATGCAAAGATTGAAAGCGCAATCTCGGGAGGAGGAGCGAACAGTATGAAGATCAAAGCACAGAAGGAAAAGTTATTGCTCAGTATGTCAGAAGAAGTGAACAGTATGAAGATCAAAAGCTCAGAAGGGAAAACGCAGTACGTTAAAAAATGCAGATAAAGGCTAAAGCAATTCGTGATTATTGTTGATCACGATAGGATCAACAAATTTCCTATGATAAAATCTCAGGGGGGTTAACAAACGCAAAGATCAAAGCTTGGAAGGAAAAATGAAAGCTAAGGGTGAGAAGCTTCAGCAGGCATCCGATCAAGAGTGAGAAGCCTCAGCAGCCGTCTGATCAAGAGGTTGACCGTGTTGATAATCTAATATAACGGAGATCGGTCATATGAGTGACCATGGGCTTGAGGACCGTTGGAAGATCGTGACTGTCGGATATGCAAACTATAAATGGAAGGAATGAATTGCGGGGAGCAAAGCAAAATTAAACCACTCGCTAGTTACAATCCAACTAATGACTAGATTGTCAAGTCACATAGCTTCAAATATCTACGACTGTGGTTGATCCAACTAACAATCAGTTTAAGTCAGATTAAATCATGACCATTGGATGTGCAATCACAAAATCTACAACAGGGATAGATTGTGGATATTGAAAGGAAAATTAAATCACTCACAAGTTGTAGTTCCGCAATCATCATCAACCGTTGATCTGCTTCGAGAATATCCACAGCCATTGGATCATCTCAAAGTGGAAATATAGGATAAGCGGGGCTAAAAGGTTGAGATTTTGATTAGCCGAATACCCGTCAGTCATCAGATCATGTTAAAGTGGAAGGACGGGATAAGCTACAAGAGTTTCATTGCAGACAAATCGAGTCGTTGATCCAAGATCTAGATCGAACGAACGTCCTTCACTTCGGGTATAAATATGTGAGGAAGTTACGCTTCGTCAGTTTGAGATTTGAAATTCGCGAAGCCCGTAGATCCGAAATAAGATCTCGTAAATCAGATCATCCGGAGTAGATCTCGGTCATTGGATCATCCAAGGAAGATCTCATTTGTATGAAATCTCGTCAGTCGTTGGATCATTCCAAATGGAAGGATGGGATAAGCTAGAAGAGTAGCACCGTAGACAGATCAAGTCGTCTATCTAAGTCCATGNAAAATACCCGAAGCCCGAAAATCCAAAATAAATAAGGATCATTGGATTTGGAGGACAAACAAGGATCGTTGGATCAGGGATATTGGTTAGCAGACCACGTCAGCAAAAGGGCATAGTGGCAGACCATGTCAGGAGATCCACGTCAGCGAACCTCGTCAGCAAGGACGTGTGGGTGATCCACGACAGCGAACCTCGTTAGCAAGGATGCATCGAAGACCACATCAGCAAGTACACATGGCATAATCATAAGATGACAAGTGTCAAGAGGAAATTGGCTTGTGCCATGTCGACAAGGGACGTAAGCGAGTTACGTCACTCCGGAAGAATTGCTTTGGGAGTTTTACCTTGAACGAATGTCAAAAGTCCTAAAGGACAAAGGTCTGAAGTTGCTCTCAGTCATCGATCTGAGATACAGTTCGAAAGTCATGACAACCGTTAGATCCAGGAGAAGAACATGTGTCACATAGGGAGATCTGTGTCGATATATCCACGTCAGCAAGACTACGTCACCAAGGACACGTGGCACAATCAGAGAACGACAAGTGTCAAGCTGAATCAACATTTCAGGTGTGTGAAAATCATGAATCAGAGTGACACGTGACAACTACTCAGCTCATGACACATCAGCAAGTGATGTAAGAAACTTACGTCACTCCGGGAGTTTTGCTTCGGGAGATATACCACTGACACTTGCCCAAAGTCCTGAAGTCCCAAACGTCGTGTTCTCGAAGAGGACATGAGACATCCAATCTGAAAGATCACTTCGAGAGCATTCATGTTCGTCAATCTACTATAGTGGAAGGATAGTGTAAGAAGAAACGTTAACCAACAAAAAGTGGTGTCCACTGTTAATGACTTACACAACAAGTGATCACTCCGGAGGAAAATGGAGCAGTGTTTATTCGAAACCTCCAAAGTCCAAAAGCAGACATAAGTCATATGATCTAAAAGATCACTTTGGGAGTGTTCTCAACCATTGATCATACTATAGTGAGAGTTGAGGCTTGATAATTCCAAGGCCCAGAGATGCGAAAGGATCTCAACCGTTGATCGAGAAAGGGACATGCATCAGTGGATTGTTAGCTCCGGAATATTGACGTTTGGAGGAGAGAAGGGGATTGTGATTTGATATCTTCTGAGTCCAGAGATCCAAAGGATATCTCAACCGTCAATCTCATGTCGGGTGTACTATCGACCATTGATCAAATTATAGTGGAAGGATAGCGTAAGCATAAACGACGAAGTCACGGAGTAATTGGTGGCCATCCATCTCATTACTTGATTAATTCATGGTCGTTGGATTAAGCAATGAAGGATAGATGTAAGAATTGTATATAACCATTGATCTAGTTTCGAGATGGAATGTGAACCATCCAATTCAGGAGATTTGAAATGTTGGAAGTCATGAAGAGCCGAATGGAGAAAACCCGAAGTCTTGACAACCGTCCATTTCAGGAGATTGAATCGTGACCATTGAATCGATAAACACTCAAGCGCTCATCTCGCCTAATGTGAAGTCATCGTCGTTAGTCATATGGTCAAGAGACTTTAAAGGGCATAATGTATGGGTCGCTTAAATTGTTAAGCATGTGGTTCTACGCCATTGATCATATGAACTAGTTTGAAGGAAGTGTCAATCTTTGTTATCACAGAGACGAAGGAAATCGATCCATGACTATGATCGTTTTGTGAAAGGAAAGGGGATATCGGGTGTAACGTTGAAGACCTGAATTGATGAACTGGTGGTCCCAAAAGATATTGTAAATGGACAAGTTAGTTATAACTTATTGCACAAGTCGGCTCAATAACTTAAATAAGTATTGAAGCATAAACAAGTATAAATACACCATGATTGGTTTACTTGAAATGGTGCTTGGTGATGAAGCGTGGCTTGTGAAGTGAAGAGGCAGATCTGGACCTGAGGTTCGTGCGAATATAAGAGAGAGAAGTAGAAGTGAAGACCTTGAGAGGAATTAAAGAGGAAAGATAATGTGGAGAAGGGAAAATGTCAGAGAGAAGATGAAATGTGGTGATGAGTGTTTTATGGTATACCTCTGATCACGAGATCAGAATTGATTCTATAATGGATCACTACTACTGGAGTTGAATAAACCCTAGTTGGATAGACTAGGCTCTATCATCAAGCTGGGTCTTGCCTGAGAGTTGGTGCTCTCTAAAAAGTTGGTGCTCCTTACTTCATTTGGTGCTGGAAAAAATCAGTTGATGCTGGAAAAATCCTCTTTCACATATATTCATATCACTATATTAATATCAATTATACAAAATCTTATACAAACATCTAGTGTCTCTGTGTCCATTGTAATTATGATTTGATTGTTCTTAATCTGTTAAAATATGATTTAACTGCTAACCAATGAGAAGAAAAAGTTATAATAGTCCACACACTAATTCACCCCCCCTCTTAGTGTGGGCGGTGTGTTCAAAAATTGGTATCAGAGGGGGTTCCTTCAAAACACAGTTTAAACACTGGAAGGTAGATTATGAAGAAATGGGTGGACAGATGGCTCTCTCCGCAATTGAAGCTCCCTTATTTGATGGAACAAATTATTCCTCATGGAGAGAAAATATGAAATAGTATTTGAAGTCAAAAGGGTCTGAAGTTTGGAATTCAATAGTAAGCAATCTCTGGGACTTAAATACATCAAAGAATCTATCCAAAATTACAGTCCAAAGAAAGAAAGGAAGAACAATGAAGTGGCATTGAAGATTCTTCTAAATGGATCATCAAATACAATCAAGGAAAGCATAGGACTATACACATCCACCAAGGACGTATGGATTAAGTTAGAAAAGATATATCAAATCAAAGGTGAAGACACAAAAGACATTCCTCTCAAGGAAGAAGATGAAGACTCAACCATCAATAAAGGTAAGGACTCTCCACAATATTTCGATTCCAATAGCAGTGATATTGAATGCTCCTCTTGTTGGCACAGGGGCATACCCAGGGTTCAATGCTACAACAGCGCACCAACAAAACCTTAACTACCGGCCCTTTCGGCAACACCTGCGAAGCAGATGAGGTCTCACCTGAGGTAGAGGTAGGGGTGGTTGCGAGACTCAGGTGTCTGCAACTTTAGCTGGGACATAGATCTATGATTATATCACTTACAGAGCACTTTTCATTGATCATTCATCAATATTCAACCCTTATTATACTTCGCAGATAGCACAGAGCATTGCAGCATTCACTTAGATCTAAGGTATTTCAGTACTTAGCAACATTAAAACAAATCAGATCCAGTAGATCAACACTAAGCATCTTCATACACATCAGATCTACTATTCATACACATCTAATGAAGCACAAAGCATAAGTAGATCTATCTAAATATATCAAAGCACTTAGCAAAAGCAGAGATAAACACATCAAGTCAAAGCACAGAGCATAACACAGAGATTTACGTGGTTCACCCCCACCCTAGGGCTACGTCCACTAACTCTTCTTCTTATATTAGTGTCTCCAATCAGTTACAAGAATGGAGCCATCAAAACCTACTGTGCATAGGACAAAAGATCTGTGCATCTCGCTAGATCTTTATTCCTTGCCCTTCAGCACAAATCCTTCTATACCTTCACCCAGGGACTTGCACTAAGCTCTGCAAGCCTATAGAATGCACAACACCTCGATCACACAGATCCCACTTGGCACATAGCCTATATCACATAGATATAATAGATACTCTACTATATGCCTAAACGTCTATTTATACTTTTACAAAAGTGGGCCTAAGCGTGGGTAAACCCACGGGTCGACATCCCTTTCCCATTACATATTCCCAAAACCCGAAATGGGCCCAAAAGTGGGTCGAGATCCTGTGATCTCTGCTTTGTCTGGAGCTCCATCTTCAATAGGCTATCAAAGTCCCAAAAATGGTCAAACATGACCAAGTAACTCCAAAACTTGGTCAAGGGCCAACAGGCCCCCAACACTCACCTATGACTCATCCTGAGTCACTCCAGTCTGAGAAATTATGCCTCGAATGCCTCGAGCTTGGATTGAGCTGTTTCAACCTGCTGCAATGCTACTACCTATTGCTCACTGAACTCCTAGATGAGTGCATCATTGACTGGCCCTTCTAGGCATTGTTCTGCTATGATGACGACATGTTCAAGCTCTGCTCCTTGGTTTTCAACTTCGATGAACAGTTGGCATGCCTTCTCTTGCACTGGTTGAATTCGTTGAGAGACTTCCATCACTTTGATTTGGATTGTGTGGATCTTTTGTTGGGTTGTGCACTACTTTGGAAACCTCTTCATTCTTTCAACTGGTGTTAAGGCCTTCAGATGCACCTGTAGCGTATCTACGTGTTTCTTTTCTTCCTGGAGTTGCGACTCCAACGCCTATAACTCTATATTTTCTGTAAGGTTTTCATATGTTTGAGCGCTCCTAGAGCTCAGCTTCTTGTACTCCAAGCCAAGGGCTTTCATTCTGGAAACTATGCTACGAGCAGTTGCCTCTCTTAGGTATCTGATTTCTTGAGGAGTCTCGGGTACGGTACGAAGTTCCAGATCTGTGATGCGCTACTGAAGATGTTGGATTACTTCTTTGAGTTGTGCCACCTGTTGTGGGACTCGTTCCTCAATTGTCAATTCTATGACTGTCACATAGCGAAGTGCGTTGTGAACCCTTTCCCGTACTTTGAGTTGCTCTGTGAGCAACTGTTCCTTGTTTTTCTATAGCGCTTCTTTCTCTTCATCCCATTTTGCTTGTAGAGCAAGCTTTTCCTTTTCTACAGTTCTTCTGTGGTCCTCAAGGTCTTTCTAAACTTGTGCTAAAGCCTAGGTGGCTTGTGCTATCTCTTCTTGAGATCATCACAGTCATGCTTTGACTGTATCAGCAATCCGATGTAGTTGGGTTGGATCATCACCTAAGTCTATTGTTCCTGATGGTAGGGGTGCAGTGGAAACTGCGCGGCTAGATTGTATTGCTTTCTATGCTCCTTGAAGCTCGTCCCTGATTTTCTGAACACGTCCTCCTGCTTGGCTTCCTGATTTTCTGCTATCTCGAGTGAAGTGTCGTTCAGTGTAGCGATTATGAAGTCGAAGTCGTCCGGAGTGAGAACAGTCTCAAACTTGGTTCTGGTTGCCTTAGATTTCTTCCTGGACAAAGGCTTTGGTGGGGTAACCTTCCTTTTCTTGGAGGGAACCTCCTCCTCTCTAGGCGGTGTAACTTCACCTTTATTTTGCTCGACCTCTGTGTTACATGGATCTCCACCATCACCTCCCTACGCAGGTGAGATCGAAGTGGTCTTCATAGAAGTATTGTCGACATCTTGAACTTATTCATCTTTCTTGGTCTTGCTTGGTCCAGGGGTATCATGCACAAGGTCTGGACTGTCTATCTCAAAAATCTCCATGGGCTCTGCTGAGATGAGGAGGTCTGCCGACCACTCCTTTGTAATCTCTTTCAAGTGATCTTCTATCAACTTGTAATAGGACTGTAACTGCTGCTTGTGCTCGTCAGTGTGTGTTTTGATGTATATAAAGTGCTTGTCTATGTTGAACTTCATCAGGGGCTGAAACCTGTAGAGGGTGTTCGGAGTGATGTGCAGTGTAGATTGGATTACGATCTTCGATTGATTGTAGTAGGCATGGAAGACAACATTGGATTGCCAGTGCTTGTTCATATCACTTGAGTACCACAAGGTACTGAAATTCACAGCTAAATGCTCAAAGGGCTCGATGTCTGGGAAGGTCGCACCTTCCGCCATATCCCATGCGATGAAAGCTATCAATATGAGAAGCCAATTGAAGTGGAACTCATATCCTTGGTCCTGCGCTCCTCTGCAATCAAGCTCTAGTTGTTTCATGAGGTACTGCACCCAATTCATCTGTAATCCTTCTACGCACTTCCCAGCAAGGTCAACAATGAAGCCATTTACTTGGGTGGGTCGGTTCTTGCGAACTAGCTTGCCTGCGATCAACTGACATGCGAGTCGCACTGCGCCGCTCTGGATAGAGGCTACCTTGTAACCTCACATACCCTTCTCTACATCTCCATAAGTTTCTTTGATTCATTGGGCTAATGCTCGGTTTGAGGTCTTTCCAGGGTAAAACTCCTATGGGTCAAGGCCCTGCATGCTTAGCCCTGTGATCTGATTGATCAAGGCCGGATCCACAGTGATGCGACGGTTCAACCATAAGTAACCTCATTGATAGCATAACAACAAAAATTTCACACATGTGTTTACTTCCTGGTGTCGTCCGAAGTGCAGGATCTTCATCACATTAAGCAGTGTGGACTGCGCGATGTTCTGGGTCCATGGCTACAGGATAATCTTTGAATTCTTTCCTTTGGTCCTAGTTAAGTATTTATGTCGGGGAAGTATGCAGCAAGATTTCCGGTCTCTAAGGTTGAAGTCACTAAATTTTAGTGTTGTGAGCTTATCCTGGTCGACGTGAACTACGCGCACTCCTTTTGGAAGGTATGTAGTGATCACATCATATTCGAACTCTCGGGGTACACTGTCATGGTTGATGGCACCGCTTAGAGGGGGTAGATAGGTAGGTAGAATGCTTGGAATCAGCTTGGCATTGGCGAGGTCATCTCTATTCTTAGTACGTTTCTCATTGGCTGGTTAGGATGGACCGACGCGAGCAGTGGATGGAGAGGTTTCCATCCCTCTCATGGATGATGCCTGTAATCCTGTGGATAACCCTCACTCTGACATGACTCTCTCAGTTCTTATCTCAAGGATAACTTTTGTTATGGATTCTTCGGTAGTGGTAAGCTCGTCGAACATACGTTCTCAAGATAAAATAATCAGGTTCACAACGGTCTTAGACACTGCACTAAAAGGAACAACAAGAGTGTAATGAGCACTGTATGCAACTGCTGGTCTACGGGCTTCAAATTCTCAATTGGAAAAAGTGTTCTTCATTCATGGTGCGACGAGATAAATAGGCAATCTTGGAAACGGTTTACTTGCAATGGTTATGAGCCTCATTAACTCTTCTTTTGTTCGTTATGGCATGGTCCAACGGTTTGGTGGCAAACCATAAATGCTTTTCTAGCCGTTCGGAGTAGCAGTCGAATGGATATATCGGCTTCCAATGACTATATTGCTTCGCTATAGTGAAGTGGCATATGCCATTGTTCTGATATCCTGACAAAGCTCCAGTTCTGTAAAGTTTCTTTTTGCGGGGTACCCTCTGGAACCTGTTGTAACTTCTGAATATTGACCTTCTTCTTACTTAGCTTCCTAGCCCTTTTTCCCGTGAGCTTCGTCTCGGTGGTTCTTTTCCCATTTTGATTCTTATTTTCCTTAGGCATAGTCACTTCGCGCTTCTGAGATCCTTTCCTAGGATTCAGTTGTATCACTTCTTCTAGGGTAGAAATGTCAATCTTCAGTATGTCTTTCGATGTTCCTATAGCTTCAATATCTGGGCTTCTAGTGTCAGGTAGCTTCGATCTATTTTCCTGTTCTTCAATCAACTGTGCAATTTGTCGGGTCATGAAATCTTTTAACTGTTGTATCTTATGTTCTAAGACTTCTTATTCTTCCTTCTTTCTAGCTTGATCTCTATCAATCCAAGATTTTCCTAGTAACATGGTAAACAGAGCATTGTCTTCAATGAATTTAATAATCTCAAAATGTTCCTTTGTCAACATTCCATTGACCGTCATAGGTATTTGAGCGAGCTTTCCACATAACATCATCAATTTTCCTTTGAATAATCCTATTCCTCCTAATGAAGGGATCATAGAAGGCTTCCCTATAGCTTCCCAAGTTCTTTCTGGCATAATGTTCACTTGTGTCTCTTCATCAAGGACAGAGTCAATGTCGAAGTCTCCTATTCTTGCTTCAATGCACTCTTTTTCTTTGAAAATATCTGATAGCCTAACATATCGGTGGTCATTCAGGGTCTCTTTCATTTGTATCAATACCTTCTCTGATTCTTGCTGGGGTTCTGCCTCGTCTGGATGTACCTTAGGGTTTTCCCAATTCAGATTCATTTCTTTCAACCTAGCGATCATTCTAGGGCAATCCAATACCTCATGGTCGATATCTTTGCAACAAAGACAACTAGATCCTCTGCCAAGGAATTCCTTAGCAAGATTTCTAGGTCTTCTGCAACTGTAACAGAGGGTCACTCCTCTCTTTCTTTTAAATGATCCCCAACTTCTTCGATATTGCACATTAGGATCAAGGTAGCTAATCTGCAAAAAAATCTTTCTAGGATCCTGCATCCATTTGTTAGTCCAAACATTTTTTCTATGCACAGGTATAACATATCTATCACTATTCTTATAAGATCTACTCACATCAAACCTTCTTTCATCTATTAGTGCCCCAGTTTTCAAACTAGGATAAACTCTATTAAACATACCTAGATCCATACCTTAGAAACAAAAATTTTCACTTATCTTACTTCTACAGAGCACAAAGCCTCCAGATCTAAAATTTTTAACTAGTCTTACCTTTATCAGAGCACAGAGCTTACAGATCTTACCTCTTTTCTGTAGATTTGACCTCTTTTCTTCAGAAATTTCCACTTTTACTTTTCTTAGAGCACAAAGCGTTTAGATCTTGCTTATTTTCTTCAGATCTGGCCCTCTTTCTTTAGCACATAGCGTTTCAAATCAAGTGGAATACTACGCACTAGGGCACAGATCCATGCATAGAGCTTCCACAGTTTCAGGACGAATCTTTGCACAAAGCTTCTTCTTCCTCGGTTCCCAGCAATCACAGTTTCAGGTCCCAGCAACGGAACCATTTGTTGGCATAGGGGCAGACCTAGGGTTCAATGCTACATCAATGCACCAACAAAACCCTAACTACCGGCCCTTTCGGCAACACCTGCGAAGAAGATGAGGTCTCACCCTAGGTAGAGGTAGGGGTGGTTGCAAGACTCAGGTGTCTGCAACCTTAGCTGGGACACAAGCAAAAACCAAGCAAAAACCTTAGATGATGAACCAAGCAAAAACCTTGCATATGTAAAATAACTAAGGGAAGGTTATGTCAATCTTAAAATCCAACTTGAAGAAGCCAAAAGGAGAGAGGAGGTAGTAAGGAACCAGTTGGACAAAAAGGAAGAATCATGTCATGAGCTGGAAGCATAAGTTGTGAATCTTAGAAAGAAGGTTGAGAAGTCGGACACCCAAATCAATTTCTTGAACAGATCCATGACCTTGGATGAGATCTTGGATATTCAGAGATCACCAAATGACAAATCCAGTCTTGGATACAACAAGGAAGAAATCAGTACTCCTAAGAAATCTGATGTAGGTCCTTCATTTGTAAAAGGTGAAAACAGGTCTGACACAGTTCCTTTAGTTGTAAAAGATGAAGACAGGTCTGAAACAACTCCTTCATTTGTAAAAAGTGAAAGCAAGTATGACTTAGGTTCTTCACGCTCAAAGAATAAAAGCAATGCTACAAAATTTAGAAGATCAGATCAAAGAAGACATCCAGAATCTATTCATATACCTCAAAGCAAGTTCAGAAGAGAGACACCTTCATGGATGAATCAAAGAAGGTATGAGAGTGTCTTTAACGGTTATTGTTTTTCTTGTAATGACTATGGTCATAAAGCCTTGGATTGTAGGCATCATGAAGAAAACAATTTGGTGGGTTCAACAACAGTATAAGATGTTGGAACTGCAATCATATTGGACATATTGTTGCACATTGTTACACTATGAGATGTTATAGTTGTGGTGGATATGGCCACAAAGCCTATAACTGCTAGAACTCAAGAAAACAGTTAATGAGAAATACTTCATATAGTACGACAAAAGGAGTAAATGGAACATGGAAGAAAAATGAAGTTGCATTAATAGAATATCAGAGAACAAATTTTAAGAAACCAGGACACTCGCAGATGTGGGTAGCAAAGACTGAACAAGTGAACAGGAGTGAATTTAATTGCTGCAAAAATAATTGGAGTCATGTGACAAGCATAGTATAAAGTTGTCTCAGACAACTTTAGAGCAATGAATAGAAAAGAAGCATCTTGGATAAAGGCGGATACATCTAGTTAGAGACCGATGAGAATCAATGGGCAGATCCAAGATTTGTTTGAATAAGACAAGCTACAATTGTGTTGTGTTCCAGTAGGACAGCGACATCTATAGGAGCATCATACTGATGTACAAAATGAGCTACATGATTTCCTGGAGAGATAACAAGAGGAGAAACCCTGTCAGTAAAAGCTACCCTTTTAGAAACAAAGGGGGAGAACAATCAGTGAATACTCAAGGGAAGTTTTGATTAGAAAATTAAGAAAGTAGTTAGATTGAGTTTTGAAAAGACTCGATCACTACAAATATTGGTACCAACAAGACTACTCATTTGAAACACAAAAATCCCATACAATTGAGATAAGAAGTTCGAAAATTAACAGGGAAGAAACCTTGTCAGGAAGAGCTACCTTTTCAAAAACAAAAGGGGAGAGTAGTCAGAAGTAAAGAGAAGAGAATATTGACAGGGGGAGTCATTCAGTTATGACAGACAGAACATAATTGCAAGATGTGTTACCCAAGTTCATATTCTAGTCAGTAATATATAGAGCTTTACCACAGGAGGAAAAACCCTTTTCCATTGATGTCAAAGGGGGAGAGAAACTTCATAAGAGGAAAGCATCATCATGGGGGGAGTTTTGTATATGAAGTTAGTGGGTTGCCCTCAATGACAAAGGGGGAGATTGTTGGATATATTGTCATTGGTGTCAGCAGTCGATGTGATGATTTGTTGTTAATGATGAATTGCCACAAATGAGATTGTCATTAATGTCAATAAGTATATCAGTTTACAGAAGATGTCAAAAAGTATGAAGAGATTGAAAGCACAAGCTCAGGAGGAGGAGCGAACAGTATGAATATCGAAGCTCAGAAGGAAAAGCGCATTGCTCAGTATATCAGAAGAAGTGAACAATATGAAGATCAAAAGCTCAGAAGGGAAAACGCAGTACGTTAGAAAATGCAGAATACGTTAGCAAATGTAGAGAAAGGATGAAGCAATTCATGATTATTGTTGATCACGATAGGATCAACACTATTCCTATGATAAAATCTCGGGAGGGTTAACAAATGCAGAGATCAAAGCTTGGAAGGAAAAATGCAAGCTCAGGGTGAGAAGCTTCAGCAAGCGTCCGATCAAGAGTGAGAAGCCTCAGCAGTCATCCGATCAAGAGGTTGACCATGTTGATCTTCTAATATAATGGACATCAGTCATATCAGTGACCATGGGCTTGAGGACTATTAGAAGATCGTGACCGTCGAATCTACAAGCCATCAACAATAGGATTGAATTGCGGGGAGCGAAAGCAGAATTAAACCACTCACTAGTTACAATCCAACTAACGACTAGATCGTTAGATCAAACAGCTTCAAAGATCTATGACTACAGTTGATCCAACTAACGACCAGTTTAAGTCAGATTAAATTGTGACCGTCGGATGCGCAATCACAAAATCTATGGCAGGGATAGATTGCGGAGATTGAAAGGAAAATTAAATCACTCGCAAGTTGTAGTTCCGCAATCATCATCGACTGTTGATCTACTTCGAGAATCTCCACAGCCGTCGGATCATCTCAAAGTGGAAAGATAGGATAAGAGGGGCTAAAATTTTGAGATTTTGATTAGCCAAATACCCATCAGCCGATGGATTAAACCTGATTCCCGTCATTTTTCAGATCATGTTAAAGTGGAAGGACAGGATAAGCTATAAGAGTTGCATTACAAATAGATCGAGTCATTGATCCAAGATCCAGATCGAACGAACGTCCTTCACTTCGGGTCTAAATATGTGAGGAAGTTACGCTCCGTCAGTTTGAGATTTGAAATTCACGAAGCCCTGAGATACAGAGATCTGAAATAAGATCTCGTATGTCAGATTATCCAGAGTAGATCTCAATCGTTGGATCATCCAAGGAAGATATCATTTGTGTGAAATCTCGTCGGTCGTTGGATCATTCCAAATGGAAGGACAGGATAAGCTAGAAGAGTATCACCGTAGACAGATTGAGCCGTTGATCTAAGTCCATGATCGACAAATAGAATTTAGTTTGGATATAAAGCTGCGAGGAGGTTACGCTCTGGAAAGTTTGAGATTTGAAATACCCGAAGCCCAGAAATCTGAAATAAATAAGGATCGTTGGATTTGGAGGAAAAACGAGGATCGTTGGATCAACGCTATTGGTCAGTAGACCACGTCATCAAAAGGGCATTGTGGTAGACCATGTCAGGAGATCCACGTCAGCGAACCTCGTCAACAAGGACATGTGGGTGATCCATGTCAGCGAACCTCATCAGCAAGGATGCGTGGAAGACCACATAAGCAAGTACACATGGCATAATCAGAAGATGACAAGTGTCAAGAGGAAATTGGCTCATGCCATGTCAACAAGTGACATAAGAGAGTTACGTCACTCCAGGAGAATTACTTTGGGAGTTTTACCTCGAATGAATGTCAAAAGTCCCGAAGGATGAAGGTCTGAAGTCACTCTCATCCATCGATCTGAGATATGGTTCGAAATTCAGGACAACCGTTAGATCCAAGAGAAGAACATGTGTCACATCAGGAGATATACATCAACAGATCCATGTCAGCAAGGACACGTGGCACAGTCAGAGAATGACAAGTGTCAATATGAATCAACATTTCAGGTACGTGCAAATCATGGATCAGAGTGACATGTGGTAGCTACTCAACTCGTGACATGTCAGCAAGTGACATAAGCAACTTACGTCACTCTGAGAGTTTTGCTTCAGGAGATATACCACCACCACTTTCCCAAAGTCCCGAAGTCCCGAATGTCGTAGTCCTGAAAAGGACACAAGACGTATGATCTGAAAGATCACTTCAGGAGCATTCCTGATCATCGATCTACTACAATGGAAGGATAGTGTAAGCAGAAACATTAACCAACAGCAAGCGGTGTCCACTGTTGATGACTTACACAGTAGGTGGTTACTCCGAAGGAATATGGAGCAGTGTTTATTCAAAACCTCTAAAGTCCCGAAGTGGACATAAGTCCTCTAATCTGAAAGATCACTTCGGGAGTGTTCTCAACCTTTGATCATACTACAATGAGAATGGAGGCTTGAGAATTCTGAAGCTCGGAGACGTGAAAGGATCTCGACTGTTGATCGAGAAAGGGACACGTGTCAGCGGATTGTTAGCTCTGGAAGATTGACGTTCGGAGGAGAGAAGGGGTTTGAGATTTGATATCTCCGTAGTCTAGATATCTGAAGGAGATCTCGACCGTCGATCTCATGTCAGATGTACTATCGACCATTGATCAAATTACAGTGGAAGGATAGCGTAAGCATAGAAGATGAAGTCACAGAGTAATTGGTGGCCATCCATCTCATTGCTTGATTAATTCATGGCCATTGGATTAAGCCATGAAGGATAGACATAAGAATCATATATAACCATTGATTTGGTTCCGAGATGGAATGTGAACCATCCGATTCGGGAGATTTGAAATGTTGGAATTCACAAAGACCCGAAGGGAGAAAACCCGAAGTCTCAACAATCGGCCATTTCAGGAGATTGAATCGTGACCGTTGAATCGATAAAATCCCAAGCACTCGTCTCACCTAATGTGAAGTCACTGTCGTTGGTCATATGGTCAAGAGACTTTAAAGTAAAGAATGTATGGGTCACTTAAATTGTTAATCCTGTGGTTCTATGTCATTGATCATATGAACTGGTTTGAAAGAAGTGTCGATCTTTGTTATCACAGAGATGAAGGAAATCGATCCATGACTATGATTTATTTGTGAAAGGAAAGGGGATGTCGGGTGTAACGTTGAAGACCCGGATTGATGAACTGGTGGTTACAAAAGATATTGTAAATGGACAAGTTAGTTATAACTTGTTGCACAAGTCATCTCAATAACTTAAATAAGTTTTGAAGCATAAACAAGTATAAATACAGCATGATTGGTTTACTTGAAATGGTGCTTGGTGATGAAAAGTGCCTTGTGAAGTGAAGAGGCAGATCTAGACCTGAGGTCCGTGCGAATATAAGAGAGAGATGTAGAACTAAAGACCTTGAGATGAATTGAAGAGGAAAGACAAAGTGGATAAGGGAAAATGTCAGAGAGAAGATGAAATCTAGTGATGAGTGTTTTATGGTATACCTCTGATCACGAGATAATAATTGATTCTATAATCACTACTACTGGAGTTGAATAAACTCTAGTTGGATAAACTGGGCTCTATCAGCAAGCTGGTTCTTGCCTGAGAGTTGGTGCTCTCTGAGGAGTTGGTGCTCCTTACTTCAGTTGATGCTGGAAAAAAATCAATTGATGCTGGGAAAACCCTCTTTCACATATATTCATATTACAATATTCATATCAATTATTCAAAAGCTTATACAAACATATGGTGTCTCTGTGTCCATTGTAATTATGATTTCATTATTCTTAATCTGTTAAAATATGTTTTAACTGCTAACCTGTGAGAAGAAAAAGTTAGAATAGCCAACACACTAATTCACCCCCCCCCCCTCTTAGTGTGGGCAGTGTGTTCAACACAAAGTCACTTCGGGACTTTGTGATTCGAGAGTTTCAAACTCAAGATGTTTAAAGATCTAAAAACCCCGAAGTTGCGAAGATCCAAAGTCGCAGAGACAAGTTCTCACGAAAACATTTTA
>JASDQU010010851.1:40298-62252 GCA_032191745.1 Picea mariana | reverse complement strand
TTGAGTCGGAGGCCACGCATATTTTCGGTGTTACCTCTTCAGACAAATCTATGTGAGAAGATTCTCACCTTACAGCGTGATGATGACTGGTACACAGAAGTCAAGGATTTTATCCTAAAGAGGCCAATTTATTTAGATTTTGCTTAGTTCACAGATATATGGGTTACATCATTGAGAAGAGAGTCTTCATAGCTCTAATAAAAAATGGGACAAAATAAATTTTGATAAACATGGAATCTACCCCATTCCATCCCTTCCTGTATAGAAATGATATTGTAAATAATGTATCAACCTATAATGAAGTTAGTTTTCTCGAGCTTGATAATTTTTGGGAGAATGTGGTTTATTTGAAGTTTTGGCACTTTGGCTAGGATTTTTAGTGTAACAATAAGTAAAGTGATTAGACACCAATGAGTGATCAGGTTGGGGCCCCCAAGCTTCATGATAAACCTAATAATCCCTTCATTGAAATGTTTCCCCAATGATTGATTTTTCATTACTTCTCTATGGACTTGTAGAAGGTCAAGCCTAATACAATCCCATGTGGCACTACAACGTGAGCCCAATATTTCAACCGTGTTTGTGATTGGTATTCTATGGATACCAGTTCAAGTAAAAAAATTATCCCTCTTTCAACTTATCCCATAACATCTTTGATCCAATTAAAAATTAGAAAATTTATTGCTTATTAAATTTATCTACATTCTTTATATATATATATATATATAATTAGACTTGTGCATCCCTAATGAGAGTGCCCCTACTAACCCTAGCTACCCTCCCTATGCATTCCCCTTCGATGGCCCTCATACAACTAGATCTGAGAGGGGTTCCTTCCCCTCCTTCCACTAAAGCAACAACTTTCCAAGATTTGATATGTTCCCATGGCAACCTAGCTATGAAACCTTAGCTCTCCAAAGTTGGTTAAAAAATGGACATGATATTGGAAATAAGCCTACCAATGGCAGCCCCACAACACATAGATATTTCTATCAAATAGGGGATTGATTGGGAAATTTATTGGCCTTTGGCCCTCTTTGAAATCTATGGACCTTTCGATGCAGAAAACTAGATGGAAATGATAAAAGGTAAACTCTCTTATTGTTTATTTGGGTGAGGGTTTTGTGTTTATCTGTTTGAGCTTAAGAAAGATCAAGATCCGATATTTGTAAATGGACATTACTTTAAGGGCAAAATGGGGTATGTAACTTAACAAATGGAGCCCTGATTTCAACTCGGAAGTGGATGTCTCTTCAACAATACCAATTTGGGTCCATTTGTCTCACCTAACACTACATTATTGGAACGATGAATCTCTTAGATCCAGAGGCAATACTCTTGGAACTTACATTGATAGGTCAAAGCCAAAGGTAGGTATGTTCACTTGTGCTAGAATTTGTGTGGATCTCAACCTAGAAAAAGGTTTTCCCAAAGAAATCAAGCTAACTCTAGATAGTTGGAGCCATATTAAAAAAATAATCCATGAACAACTTCCTTTCAAATGCAAGAGTTGCCATGAATATGGACACTTTGCCAAGGATCGTTCAAAAAAATGAGTAACCATTCTAGCCCCAATAAAAAAGGAAAGAAATGGAAAACTATAAAAAAATATGGGATCTGTTGTTCCAGAGATTGATTATAGGCTCACAGAATAATGTCAGGCATCCAAAGATTTAAGAGAATTGTTTTTGTAATTCTTTTCTACCTTCAGTTTTAGGATGCAAGTTCAAATGAATTTTAATGATTAGAAAACACATAGGCGATATCTCTTTCTTTGAGTCTTTTTAAATTTTGATCTTATGAAAAGTAAAATTGATTAACAAAGACTGTTAAAAATAAGTAAGGTATCAAATACATATAAATATTACCTTATCCGCAGTAGAAGAATTATGAAGAAGGAGTCCTTGATAGTTGATTTAAAATGAGGAAACTTACACAGATACAGGTCTTGTTTTACTCACAGTAATAACAGAAGAAAAACTGTAACTGAACAAACTTCCAATATATAGACCACATTAGATGTATTACTAAATTGTGATCTTTCAATCTTTAAGAGCCATTGAGTGAAGAAAATATGATTAGGAAATGGAAATACACATAAATCACATAACTCAAAAAATGAGACGTAGAATCTATGTCTTCACTTTCTAATTGATATTCAATAAGTTCTATTTTACATTCACCCAGAAGAAGCCTAAAATATATCTTTGATATGTTTATTTATACAAAAATGTCTTAACCAAAAGTAGTTAGACATTCCACATTATTTATTCTCAAAATAGAATGCAATCAAAACTAAAAGATACAAAGAAGATATTTTTGGATTTGCTGAGATTTATTTTGCTCGCTGGCAATTCACTCGCCCTCTATTTGCTTGTAGATGTACTTGATTTTTTCTAATCCTTGAATTGATCATGTAGTTCCATTAATACAATAACGAACTTGGAAGGTTCGACATTTGCATTTAACTCGGATGAGAAAGCCTTTTTGTGCACCAATGGTAATTTTTCTTGAATTTTAACAACCGATTATTGTGTGATCTTATGTTGTAAGTTCAATTTCACCAACATATCATCTACCATCCATAAATCAACATGATTTACCTGATGGATATCATTTTTCACATTCTCTTTGCTTTTTGTTAGATTTTCTTTGCTTTAAGACAAACCTATTTTTCCTCTCTGGCTAATCTCTTACTTTCTTCGAGATTAGTTTCCGAGACTTTTAAATCCATTTCTCCCTTTATCTGCTCAAATTGTGAAAAAGGAGTAATCTGAGGCACATTGAGTTTTTGTCTCCATACTATGAATTCTTGGAATTTGGACCTTGTCGTACATGCTTCCCTCTCCTTTTCATAAATATTCTTCAAGGAATTATTGATCTCTTGATAATGTCTTTGGATAATATCTATATTTTCATACAGATCTTGTTGGACAATTTTTAGCTTTTCATTTACTTTTGCTGCTTGCTTCTTGAATGCAGAAATATCCATTCATGTGCTCTCGAATAAGTTTATTTGGGTATGCAACTACTCTATTAACTTATCTTGCTGGGGAAGCATGTTATTACTCAAGTGTTGATTTTGAACACTTACGTCTAATTTATCTTCTAGCTTCTTAATCTCTTGCTCAAAACCTTGTCTGATTTGATCAATATCAAAATTGATTTTATATCTCGAAGTCACTTCCATCTGTTGCATATCATTATAAAATTGTTCAATCAGAAGATTATTTTGTTCCAACTATTTTGTGAGAATATCCACTGATCCAGGTTGATATCAGTGGCCACCCACCTTTTCCAACTGGCTCAAAACAATTTTCTGGCAATTTTGGTAATTTACTATTTTTAGCAGTTTTTAACTTCCCGGACCATTTTGAGGGCCTAAATGAAGGTTTTTCGGGATCAAGCTTCTAAATGATATCCTAAGGCATGATTGAGCCCCCAAAATGAATCCGTTCGACGATACCTTTCCAACAGGCTATCATGTGTCTAAAACGGAGATCGTATGCAAAAGTTACGACCCTGGGAAGTTGATGTACTAACTTACCCAAACATGGCCTACATGACTTTTGGCGCTTCATCTCCTAGGGTTAGGTTTTTGGATGTCTAGGGTTTTTTTTGGCATTCTTGTTTATTGTAAAAAGGCCTTCAGAGCCTCATTGTAATCATCTTCTTGCGAATGTGAGTAGCCATCATATCTCTTTTCACAGATAAGCTGCCACCATTCTAGCGAGTCTTTCACTCTGTATTTTTACAATCTCTGTACATTTATTTCATTAATAGAAATCGCATGTTACTATATACCTGTGTTTATGGTTGCATCTCTGATACATTTCTGTTATATTATTGGATATCCACAATATCTATGTGCATTTATTTATTATATCTCCTCTCTCATTTCGTGCCGAAAATAAACCGGATCATCCACTAACCACTGGTTGGCAGTTGCAAAGGCTCCCAATGAGTCTGCAACTTCTTTTGCAAATTTAGGGTCACTCTGTCCCTTTCCATCATATATCATTTTATGATTTTTGGTAGTTACTCACTCCTTCTGTCGAGATTCCCTTTTTATGATAGCCTTCCTTTTCTTGTTGAAAACAAAATTTGATGAAGGAATATCTTCAGGTTTAATAGGTGGTAGGTCGTCTATATTGATAACATCTGAACCAAGTAACTCATAACTTGTTGCTAAAGGATTTAATTTTGGTATGGGAGAAATGAGTGCAGTAGATCCTTCTTGATTTGTGGTGTTTTTCACTGGAGTTTCAGTGTTTGGTACTAACAGAGGAAAACTGTTCCCCTGTTTCATAAAAGCTTCAAATGATGCTAATAATTCTTGATCATTTTTTCTTGGTATGGATATTCCTGTAATTATTTGTTCTTTAGACAATGTATTTTCATTCTTTTCCACTTCCATAGCTTTGTCTTCAAGCAAGCTATGTTGCTTGGGCTTTGTTGATTCTGTCACCTGTGAAGTTGGGTTAAGTCTTTGTTCTCCCTGCAAGACTTTGGGTAGACTGTTCCTTCTGTGCTTTTGAAAGTGGAGGAAACATCACTGTTAATCTCGAGGCAAATTTTGAAATCTGATTACAACTTCATCATAATATCTTACTCCTTTGAAAAATTCATCATAGGGTGAATCTTCATGGATGTATCTTTTCATGTTGAATTGAGCTAAATGATTTTCAACCACCCTATGTGGATCATGCCTTTTGTACTCAATGTCAACCAATTTAATATCTTCTAAGGCAAAAGCCTCCATGTTGGTATTTAACCACTCTCTTCTATTGTCTGAGTTGTTGACCTAGGATTCATGTCTTTCAGGTTTCCAACAAAGCCTCTAAAACTATTGGCCCTCCTGGTAAACCAAAAGGCAACACAATACACAGAATGTACTGCACAGTCTCACCCAAGATAGATTTAAATGGGTGGTTGTAAGACTCAGGTGTTTACAGCCTAGGATTGAGTACGAGATAGGGGTTTATTAACCAGAACCATGCGCTATGGACTGTGAATGTAATCTACTTATTCCTCATGGTGCACGGTTCCATTTTGCAGTTTAGTTCCCGAACAACATAATCATAATTCATAACAATATATATTAACTCATTTATTAAGCATAACAATGAACTGCTAAAAGAAGCAATGAGGTACATGCATTCATAACATTACACAGATATTACCATGGTTCACCCCCTCCTAGGCTACATCCACAAAGATTTGGCTCTTGGCTCTTTCATTATGATAGTTCTGCATCTCTAGCGCCGCACACTTACAATTCCCTCTGATGGGTAAGATCTGTATGAGGTGAACTAGATCGCACCAGGCTCCATAGCCTACGATCTAATCCTCATATCTTCCTCCTCTCCTCTGTTCTAGCTCAACAACTTACAAACTTGGTCCATGACCATATTACACAACACATCAACTTGTATCTAGCTACGATAGAGTATTGTAAACACTGAACTAACACAAAAGTGAATCAATATCCCTATGATACTTGTGTATCTCTATTTATATATATCGGGCTCTTCAGCCGTTTATAATGTATTACCAAAATCGTAAACCTATCGACATTAGGTCTTCCTCCCATGCGCACGTGTTGCTCTTCCTCCAGGTATTGTTTTCCTTGTGCATGCTTTCTTGCATGTGCACGTGCTGTGTTACCTTCCAGCTGTTACTTCCATTTCTGCATGCTTTCTTTCTCACGATCATCCTTCTTTCCACTTCGGCTTGGTGCCAACAGGCCCCCAACACTGACATGTGACTTGTCCTGAGTCACCTAATCCTTCTGAGCTTCTTCGATCTCCTTGGTGATTGTCTGGAATTTTTCCTTGAGCTCTGCTGATTTTGTCAGTGCCTGCGTGGTCTTCTCCTTGATGGTGTCCACTACCTAAACTACCACTTCGTCACTCAAAAATCCTACACATTCTACTTGGGTCCGTGCTATCTGTGTTCTAGCTCCTTCTACCTATGCGAGTACTTCTGCTACCCATTCCTGCAACGGTTCTATTTGAGCCTGATGCTCCTATTTCTGTGTTTGTGCAGTGATAAGTTTTGCCTGCATCTTTTTTATCTCCCGCGTCCCTTTGACTCGTTCTAGGATTGGTATGGTATTCTGCCTCTGTTTGAGTTCTTGGATGGTTGCATTGATCCTTTCCTCTTCCCTGTCCCAGCGTTGGACCTGTGGATCCTCCTCCAACGTTGTCCAAAGTTGTTCTACTTTATCAAACAGTTCAGCTGCTGTGCTAACCTATTGCTCTATCTCCTGTAGTTGCGTTGTTGGTTCCTGCTTCCTTTTCTCCTTCATTGCTGGTGGAGTGGTTTGTGTGAGTTGTTCTCGAAGCTTCTCGATCTCCTTCTGATACCGATCAATTTCCTATGCAATCTGGTCGATCTTTTCTGCTATGGGGAGTTCATTTCCTTGCGCAGTGCTTGGAAGTTTCCCAAAAATTTCTCCCACTCTTCGTTCCTATGTTCTTTCTCCTCTTGAGTTTCAGATTTGACCTGCTCACAAACTTTTTCCAGCGCTTCCCTCTTCTTTGTTTCTTGTTGTAGCTCTACTAAGTTTTTATGTGCCCGAGACTGCATCTTGTGGTCGACACTAACCTGCATTTTGTATAGTGCCCATGATGGCATACGCGTCAAGACCAATTGGATGTGGTCCAAGTCCTTCAATGGTGTCTGTCCCATGATTTTTCCCATGTGCAACATGCTACGTTTGATGTAGATCGTTGCATGTGCATGTGGCATTGGAAGGACTGGGTCTCATTCTTCTACCTCCAATCTTTCTTTGGTCTGTGTTGTCGCTGGCTCTATGCCTTTGCTGCTACTTCCTCTCTGGGATTCCCCGAATTTCTTGAGGAGCTGTCCCATTTCTGCCAACTCTTTTTGCAGTTTATCCTTGTGATGCGCTGCATGATTGAAATCTTCTGCTAAGCAATTATGGACCATTTTGGCGATCATTTCCCCATCATCCTCTGTGATCATATAGTCTAGTGGTGCTCATTGCACCTTTGATTTCTTGTGCGTGCCTGCTTCCTACACGACTGGTCTCTTATTCCCCCTTGGTTCCTATTTGATGGGGTTTGGGGCGGTCTCCCTTGCTCCCTTAGCTTGTTTTGGTTGTTTGTTGGTCGGCTATGTAGTCTCTTTCTTCCCCTTCCAGGTCCCTATATGATTTGACCCTTCGTCTGCCTGAGTCAACTTGTTTTGGCTCGTCCTTGGTTTCTTGGGTACTGGGACTTCCGAAAGCTGTGTTTTCGCCTGCGTTGCCTCTCCTTCTGTTGTTATTTCCAGTACTTCCCGGGTAATGGCTGGGATCCTCCATTCATCAGGACATTCACTAATGACCATGTCTATATCACTTTGTGTAATTCAATAGTGTATCGGTAGCCACTGTCTATCTGGATCCTGCCTTGGTTGTATCCACATTGTCTGTCTTGTGGCCCAGAAATTGGCGATGTCTGCATATCGCGCGACATCCTCTGGTGTTATTCTCCCTGATCAGTTGATAGCTTCCTGTATAGCTCGCAGGTATGCTTTGAATATGACCCCATTATCCTTCTTATGCCTATCATGTGGCCTAGATCTCAGTAATAGGTATCTTTCTCCCACTGGTTGAAAAAATGACATACCCTGCTTCCCACCATCCCATGAAGGCTAATAGGGTGGTCAGCCAAGAGTAATGGAATTCTGTGCCTAGATCCTATGCATCCTTGCAGTCCACCTGAAACAAATTCAATAGATATGGTGCTCAACTCATAAAGGTGCCTTCTGCACACTGAGCTGCAACCATAATGACTCCTGCTGATACTTCCTCTTTGCCGCATTTTCTGAGCAGTTTGAAAGCTAAGATCTTTGCGCCCAGCTGTGTTGCTGCATTGTTGATTCATTTGATTATGATGCCTCTTGTTCCTCTGGCGGTGCCATATTTATTATTCATCTCTTATGCCAACATTTTTTCCTTGGATTTGTTGTCCAAAATCAACGTGGGATCCATCCCCCGAATGGGTAGTCCTGTTATCTGCGTGATAATCTCAACAGTTATGGGGACGGGTTTATCCAACCATATATCCCCTCCATGCGTGACTTCTAATAGCTGCTTGACGCATGCTGTCGCATATTAGCCTCTGCCAAAATGTGGTAGCTTAAGCAAACCTAAGTGTGGTTGGCTGATCGTTTCTCCAAGTTGGTTTATGGTTATGGTCTGCATGAAGACCCTCTATGCAAGTTCTGGGGACTTGGTTTCATCTGATACATCATGGATGGAATACTTGAGCTTCCCAACCTGACCTAATAGCTGTGGTTCTATCTGCACTCCCTCTGGTATGTGTGGTAGCACAATTTATGCTCCAGGTTTCTTGTGAGGTGAGCTCAGTATCTAAACACTGTGTTCCTGCTGTGGTGGCTGGTTAGAAGTTCCAACAACTTTTGATTGTTCCCCCATCAACCATTCTGGCCAAGCCAAGGTTTTTCTAGTGTTCTCCTCTGCTGGTTGACCTAGGCTGGGTGCTTGCGACTCGTCTGGTTGCATTGCTACTTCCAGATTTTGTGTCGTTCCATTGACTTCCATGGCTGCTTCAGTGCTTTCTAGTTGCACTTCCTGTTGGGTTTTTGCTTCCTCATTCCGAGGCTCTCGTGACGCCACTAGCGTATCCTCTTCTTTTGGCTGCTAAATCTCTTCCAGTATTGGTGTAGGGTTTGCTAGTATCTCCTTTGGAGATGGGATTTCGTCGATATCGACGATCTCGGGCTGCTGCTGTTCATTTTCTGCCAGTGGTCCTCGTGACCTAGTTTGAATCCTGGTCGGTCTTATTGGCTAGCCTGGTTCTGCTGGCTTCAATGGTGATTGTGGAACGTTTGTTGGGTTCGAATGGATTCAGTGGTGCCATAGTGGTGACTCTCAAATGCTTGCTGGGTTCGAATGGCTTCGGTGAGTTCTACGGTTTCGCTCTATTTGTTTTGGCTGCTATTTCTCTCCCTCTATTCTTCTTTCGCGAATAGACTAGTTGCTCTTGTGATCACGTGTTGTATGGGCTTGTCATGAAGCTTGTTGAGGAGGCTTCCTCCATTCTGTGATTAATGCACCATAACTGTGGGTTCAATGCATCTGCAGTGGTTTCGTACTTGCCATTACGCTTGCTTTGCCGTCTCTAGTTGGCACTTTTAATGTGATGTCCCATCAACCCTTACCGTGCTTTAATTCTTCCTTGTGTTGTCCTGTTAGCCTACCTTTGCCTACTTTCCTTTTCCCACTTGTTTCCATTTTTGATATGACCATTGTCCTTGCCTTTGATAAATTCGTGTTTCAAATGGTATGCGGCTTTTCTATCTATGGCATGCTGTGCGATTTTTAGTCTTGTTTCCTCTTTTTTTTTTTCTTTTTTTTTACTGCGCGGTGGGAGGTCGACTGTCCTTGTACAACTTCAATTGGCTCCCATTGATCATTCCTCTGAGGTCTGCACCTGCTAAATATTTTAACTGTACAGCTCCTCCATCTGTTACAGATTTTACCTTGTAGGGTCCTAGCCAATGCATCCTTAACTTCCCTAGGTGCTGAAACGATTTGTTGTCGTAAATCAATACTAGATCTCCTTCCTTAAATGTTTTTTTCTTGATGTGTCGATCGTGCCAAGATTTGTCTTTGGCTTTCTGCACTTGTTGATGGAATCCTACTAGGATTCAATCTTCCTCCATTGAAAGTAACTGATTCAGTCTTTCTTGTACTGCGCCTCGTTCTATCATTTGTGTGATAGTTTGTACAGGTAAACTGGGTATTAAAAATTCTAATGGCACTAATGCTTCTTGGCCATAGACTAGTTTGAATGATGTGTACCCTATCAAATTTTTGCACGTATTCCTATATGCCCATAATACTGTTGGTACTTTGAGGTCCTAGTCGTCTCTATTGACGTTACAGATCTTTGTCAGTGCATTCTCTAGAATTTTGTTGAAGGCTTCTACTGTGCCATTTGCCTGTGGATGATACGATGTGCTTTTTTGGTGATGAACTTCAAACTCCTCAAGCATCGCATGGATGGTGTTGTTTATGAAGTGCGTGCCTTGGTTGCTCATCAAAACTCTTGGGCACCCAAATCTAGTGATTACTTGTTCAAACAAGAAGTGTGAAACTGTCTCTGCGCTGCAATCTTTTACTGGTGCGGCTTCCACCCATCTTGTTGGGTATTCTGTCGCGGTGATAATGTATCTTTCCCCTGTCCTTTTGGCTGGTGGGTTAGTTGGTCCCACAACGTCTATTGCCCATTTATCAAATACCTATAATGTCACTTGCGGTCGTAATGGAATCTCGTCCCTTCTGTTGGGTTTGCCTACCCTTTGACAGACATCGCATCTCTAACAGTACTCTTTGCCTACCCTTTGACAGACATCACATCTCTGACAGTACTCTTTCGAGTCTCTGTGGATCGTTGGCCACCATAGTTCTACGCGTAGTACCTTCTGCACAATAGATTTTCCTGCATAATGTCCCCCTGCGATTCCCTCGTGGGCTTCTGCTAAAATTCTTGGTTATTCATGCTCTAACACGTACCTTCGTAAGATGCTATCTGCACCCATTTTGTATAGGTGTCTTGCGATCAGTTGATAGTCAGATACACGGACTACCAGGTTCTTCTTCTGCGTGGTGGTATATTCTTGTGGCACAGTACCCGTGCTTAAGTACTGGATGATCTCTGCGAAGTAGTCATCAGTAATCTGTACTGAGAATAACCATGCATCTAGAAAGTTGTCTTCTAAGTTCATGGGTTCTTCTCCATTCGTGACTCTTGATAGGTGGTCAGGTCCTACATTCAATTTCCCTGGTTTAACTATTACTTCAAAATCAAACTCTTGAAATATCAGTGACCATCGACAGATTCTCCCCCCCAAAACTAGCTTGTTGACTAGGTACTTCAGGGCTGAGTGATCTGTAAACATCTTAAATTGTTTGCCCAATAGGTAATGTCTGAACTTCTGCAGTGCATAGACCATGGCTAGTCCTTCTCTTTCTGTCATGTTATAGTTCTGTTCTGAGTCAGATATTTTTCTTCTTGCGGACACTATTGGGTGATCCAAGTCTCCCACTCCTGGTTGCACTAAGATAACTCCAAGTGATATCCCTGATGCATCTACATGCACATGGAATGTCTTTTCCCAGTCTGGAAATACTAATATCGGTGTAGTATCCATATTTTCCTTCAGGGTATCCAAACCGCGTTGACATTCGTTGTTCCATTGGTATTGGCATCCTTACTTAACAACTTTTCCATTGGTGCGGTGATCTGCGCATATCCTTTGATGAATTTCATGTAGTATCCTATGTGCCCTAAAGTTGCTCTTAGATGTCAGACTGTTTTTGGTGCTGGTAAGTTAACAATAACGACGATCTTGGCCGGATCCACTAACAAGCCTTGTTTTCATACTATGTGGCCCAATAGTATCCCAAACGGTGTTCCAAATATGCATTTCTTGATATTCAGTGATATCTGGCACTGTCTGCATCGTTCTAACATTAGTCGTAAAAATTCCACATGGTTTTTCAGTAGACTGTAAACTGTCCAGTCATCCAGGTATACTTCGAGAAACTAATGGATGAATTCCTTAAATGCTGTGATGACTACTCTAGAGAATATTGCAGGTGAATTCTTCAGTCCAAACGACATTACTGTGAACTAAAATGATCCCCATTTCGTCGCAAACGTGGTCATGTGTATGTCCTCCCGTGCTATCTTAATTTGATGGTAGCCTGAGAATCCATCGGTGAATGAGTAAGCTTCATGTCCCCCACATTCTCCAACACTTCATCCGTGAACGGTGTAGGGAATGGGTCGTGTAAGCATGCATCGTTCAACTTCCTCAAGTCAATGCATATCTTAATCCCTCTTCCTTTTTTCTTGTCCTGTACTACCATCGAGCTTATCCATTCTGATTTTTCAACTGGTTCGATGATGCTAGCTTCGAGCATCCTATCTATCTCATCTTTCACTTTCTGTTTATATATGGGGTTCAGTCTATAGGGTCGTTGTCTTATAGGTCTCGCTTCAGGTTTGAGTGGTATCTTCATTTCTCCCAGTTCTCCTGCTATACCTTTCATCTCCGTAAATGTTGTGGGGAAAAGGTTGTTATATTCGCGCAATAATTCTGTGATGCTTTCTACTGTCTGCTCATCCCAATAATATCCAATGCTGGCCATTTTGGGCTGCTCGACAGTCCCGATGTTAACCGTATTTATCTTTATTGGAACATAAATGACTTCTGATTCTATGGGTGGTCCTTCCACATCTCTTTCGCCTTCAACTTCTTGGATCTGAATGTCGCACGGGTCATCTTCGTCTGGTGCTTGCTCCTGTACATGATAACATGACCGTAATTCTTTGACTATTTGTTTATTCCGTTGTTGCTCCTCTATGATAAATTCTATTTCCGGTTCTTCAATGAATATTACTCCTCTGATTCGTTTGAGAGTTATGTCTATGTTGGGGTTTTCATGCTCGAATGATAAAGTGAGTGTGAATTTCTGTTGCAACGTCCTCCATGTTGTAGTTCCTTTGCGCAATTCCTAGTTTGTGTACCAGTTTGCTAGTATGCCCTCTAAAGTGTGTATGAAGTGATGAGACCATTCCTCTTTTGGTGTCATTTTCCACAACGTGTTGCACTTCTCCAAGTGTTCCACTGGTTCCTCTTGTCCTTGGTATTTCTGCTGTTTGTCGGATTCCTGTTCTGTGCCGAGCCTTATGCGCAGTAAGCACTTACATTGATACTAGTATGTGATGGTCTCTTTATGTGCGCCCCACCATCTTGCGGGTGTGGCCTTGAATGCTAAGTCAAGTGCTGACAGTTGTTGGTTCTCTAATACTTCATCTCCGTATTATGCCAAGAATGTTTCCAAATCATTTAGCCTGTGGAAACTGGGTGGTTCTCTAATTTCAATGCCTACCCATCTTACTGCGTGGTCTATTCTTGCACATCTTCTTGTGGATACTTCGTGTAATCTCTGCTGCTAGTTTTCTAACCCAGTGTCTAAGTTTGTTGTGCATGAAGTAATGCTCTGCCAACTGAGTACTCCATATGTAGTTGGGTTTACGTATCCTCATCGCGCGTAGTTGTTCTGTACAACTGGTCGATCTCCTCTAAGTCCAGGCAAGTGGGTTCTATGAACCCCTCCCCTTCCGATGGATCTAGTGGTGCTATGAATCTGTATTCTCTGGATTCAAATGTCATTTTCCCAGTTTTCAAATTGATTATGGTCCGATTGTCAAATGCCCAATCCAGACCAAGTAGTGCCGGGTAAGGTGTTTTGTCATCCACTATTTTAATGACTTCAAAGTCTGCTTTAGTGCATACTCCATCGAGGTCTAGTGTTACTCCTTTCAGTCTACCTATTGGTAGGACTCTATGCTAGTTTGCTAGTTTTAATTGGACATTTGAGTATCCCAGTGTTGGCTCTCCCATGCATTGCCAAGTCTTCTTGGGTAGCACATTCACTTCGGATCCTAGGTCTAGAATAATGTCTCCCATATTGAAATCTCCAATGTTAGCATTTAGTCTAAATTCCCTACTTGTTCTTCTTCTGATGTGTAGGTGATTGACAGTTTTTGGTTCTAGCTTCTCTTCCATCTCGCTGCTACATTTCTCTGGTATGTTTTGCAATATTTTCACAAATGAAGGATCACTTAATACTTTCACACATGATTGCAAAAAGCCTTTGATTGTACTTACTTGTTCCTTGGTCTGTATTCCGTTGGTATGATACAATGATGACAACATCTCATATTCTGGGGCTTCCTTGAATGGTTGCACAGTTGAAGTTGATGTTGTGTCCTCCTTCTGAAATTCTTGTTTGGCTTCCTTAAAAGTATCCTTTTCTTTTGGTGCGTTGAACTAATTTTGTGGTTCAATGTTCTTCTTTATCCATTGGTTCTGTGCTGGTTCCTGTTGAATAGTGTCTTTTCCTATTTTCGTTCATCCATGAGTGACTATATTGATGTTGCATATGTCATCCCTAGATTTGGCTAAAATCCACTGGACATTTTGATTGTTATGATTACTCTTTTCCTAGATCTTTACTAGTAATGTTGGACATTCCTCTGTATCGTGGTCCAATGCGTGACAATACATACAAGTTGTTAGTGGAAGTGGACATTCTTGTGCGTAATGTCTTGGTTGCAGAAAATTGTGACATGTGATGGGTCCTCTACCATGTCCGAAACCTCCTCTGGCTCATCCTCCTCTTCGGTAGACTACTTGGTCACCTCTTGCCGCGTTATACTATGGTGTCTGATTATACTGTGCGGTATTGTAATGGGGCTGCACGTTATTGTATGGTTGTTGTGCATTGTTGTACTGCTGTTGCGCAATGTTGTATGGAGTTGGGGTTTGATTGAACGGTGGAACTGCTTGCCCAATCTTTATTTCGACCTGTACCCTATAGGCATCTGATGTTCTTTCTCGCATCAGCTCCATAGTTCTGCAATATTTTTCGTCGTGGCCTACCTACTTACAAAAGATGCAATATGAATTCTTCGGGACTCTCTGGTATTTCTGCATCATTGTGCAGTGATAAGGGTCGTGACCCAATTTATTGCATATTTTGCACCATAAACCTCCCTGTGGTAGTGGATTTGGCATACCTGTCGCCATATACTACGCGAATGTTGGGCATTCATTCTTATGGTGTCCTTCCGTCCTGCAGGTGGTGCACCAAATGACTTCTCCATCCTTGTTCTTATTCTAATTCACCTAAAATGTTAAATTCTTCAAATCCTCCTTCAGTTCTTCGATAGCTAGGTCTGTCTATTGGTACTAGTTCTCTTCCAGTTGTAAGGCTGCCTACAGAGCCTTTGCTTGCGTCTAAAACTTATGTTGTCGTAAGGGATATTTTAAGTGTGGGAGTAGTGAGTTGACAAACAGGTGCCGATGCTACATATTGGTCATAAGGTATTTTAACTTTTCTTTTAATTGCTTGAATCTATGACCAATCTCCCATACAGATTCTCCTGGTTTCTGTCTTATTTCAATCATCTCGTTCATGTACTGATCCTCTGAGCTCGGCTTCCGCAACTCATTTATCAATAATTTCTTAATGTCGGCTAGTGTCCTTGTCGTACCAGGGGGATTGTTTGTATCTAGACTCATGTACCAGTCTAGTGTTCGGTCTCTTAGCGTGATCGCTAACTACACGAGTTTGGTATCTCATTAGTGATTTGTTTTGCTTCACATATCTTTGCACAAATGAACAAATGCTTCTCAGGGTCTTCTGTTGCTTCTCCTCAAAATTCTGGTAATCTAATAGTGGGATTGTGTCCTACCATTCTGAATATTGAACTACTAACTCCTAGTGTTGCCTGAACTGGTTCCTCCATTTGTTGCTACTAGTGTAGATGTACTTCTTTCCGTCGGACTTCCTCCGAACTTTGGTTGTCTAAACGGTGGTGTTCTCTTTGGTGTATTAGTCTCACATGGGTTTGTGGTTTCCACACTGACATTAATATGGATAGGATGGCTGTCTTCTCCTCCCATTCTTGGGCCTCTCATCTTCCTCTCGTATGTTGCGTGCAGGATTTCCTCAATCTGCTCCATGGCCCAGAGATCCTCTACCTCTTCCTCATCGCTCTCCAAGCCCTCCCTCATGGCTATGAATATCTTCTTGGTATTCACCTTATATTGGTAGGGTACTCCGCTACACGTCATTCCTGATGATGCCATGATCCACTTGCGCTGGTCGTCATCCATCATGATCGGCTCAAGGGTTCCTCCTCCTTGTTTCCTTTATCCTCACCTCCTTCCATTTATCCTCTCTTTGTCAATGCTTCCCCCCTTCCCCCATGCACGCAAGGAAGTTTAGCTATCTGATTCCATTGTCATTACACATTTTTTATATAGCAGTATCTTAATAGCAATATACAAGGATTGACTGTACCTTCCTCGAGGTCCATGTAGAAATTCTTGTTCTGCTATGTTGTATGACTTCACTGTGTCAACTGCAAATTCAATGATGAAGCATGCCACAATACTGTCAAGCCAAAAGTCTACTGCGCGGGTGAATTTGTTGTTCACCTGCTGTAACTGCTCAATCTGTACTGGGGTCCACTCTAGTTGTCGGATCCGGCTCATCGTGTGGTTATCCTTCAACCTTAGTATCCATTCTTGTAGTAGATGCGGAAAATCACAGAAAAAGACTTCATGTAAATCTGTAAATACGTATTTATCTAGATATTTGTGAGGTGTGAGTCTAGGGTTTCTTTTGTCTTGTTGGGAAAACTCTAGCTCTTTGGTTCTTAACCAACTTTCAATTTTTGCTTTGGTGGGGTTCCACGGTCTCAACATTCCCTTCTAATGGCTCATTGATCTTCTTGTTTCACTCGTTTTTTTCTCATGCACCCTATATCCTCTACCCAGTCCTCTCTTGTTCCTTCTAACACGACAACATAACCATTTGTTGGTCTTTAATCACCCTCTTCTATTGTCTGAGTTGTTGACCCAGGGTTCATGTCTTTTAGGTTTCCAACAAAGCCTCTAAAACTATCGGCCCTCCTGGTAAACCAGAAGGCAAAACAATACACAAAATGTACTGTGCAGTCTCACCCGAGATAGATTTAAATGGGTGGCTGTAAGACTTAGGTGTTTACAGCCTAGGATTGAGTACGAGATAGGGGTTTGTTAACCAGAGCCATGCGCTACAGACTGTGAATGTAATCTACTTATTCCTCATGGGTGCACGGTTCCATTTTTCATTTTAGTTCGCAAACAACATAATCATAATTCATAACAATATATATTAACTCATTTATTAAACATAACAATGAATTGCTGAAAGAAGCAAAGAGGTACATGCATTCATCACATAAAACAAATATTACTATGGTTCACCCCCTCCTGGGCTATGTCCACAAAGATTTGGCTCTTGGCTTTTTCATTAAGATAGTTCTGCATCTCCAGCGCCGCACGCTTACAATTCCCTCTGATGGGTAAGATCCATATGAGGTGAACTAGATCGCACCAGGCTCCACAACCTGCGATCTAATCCTCAATTATTCCTCCTCTCCTATGTTTTAGCTCAACAACTTACAAACTTGGTCCATGACCATATTACATAATGCATCAACTCGTATCTAGCTACGATAGAGTATTGTAAACATTGAACTAACACAAAAGTGAATCAATCTCCCTATGATACCTGTGTATCTCTATTTATATATATCGAGCTCTTCAGCCATTTACAATGTATTACCAAAACCCTAAACCTATCGACATTAGGTCTTCCTCCCATGCGCGCGTGTTGTTCTTCCTCCGGCTATCGTTTTCCTTGTGCACTCTTTCTTGCATGCGCGGGTGCTATGTTACATTCTAGCTATTACTTCCTTTTCTGCATTCTTTCTTTCTCATGATCATCCTTCTTTCCACTTTGGCCTGGTGCCAACACTCCACCTTAGTGTGTCCTAAATAAGATAATGTAAATACAACAACATGTATGGGAAAAGTTGGCAAAAATCTTTTCTGTGTTGCCTTCATTTCTTTGGTTATCCCTCCTGAAACTGTTTGATGTGCTACTTCTCTGCAAACCAGTATGTCTGGTAAGAATTTTGGAAGAGCATGAGAAAATATATAGCAGCCAGACACTCTGATGTAGGAGAAGCTTTCCTCAATATACCAATCTGCGATAACACCTAAATTTTGTTGAATTTTCACTATGATGGGCTCAAGCATGAGGTTTATTTCATTTTAGTCATGTAATTGAACCATAAACAAATGGAGCTACACCATTCACAATTTATGCAATAACCAAGATCACAAGAAGAAATACCATGCACAAGAACACAAGAAATATCCTGGGAAAACCATTCTCAACAAGGGAGAAAAACCCAACAATCCTTAGTTATATTCTCAAGAGAAGATCCTCCAACCATGAAACCCTAATGAACACAAGAGGATTCTCTACTACCTTGAAACTTGTGTTAGAATATGATGGATGTGCTCGTTTTACCATAGACAATATCACTATTGTCACCCAACCATAGGCCGAAGAAACCCTCCGAGCACCTTAACCTTAAAAGAGAATCATTCCGGAAGCAAACCCTAGGCTAGATAGACAAACAAAGGGTAGCGCACCTTTCTCCAAGGATAATGCACCAAACAAGATCTGATCAGATAGTCCAAACCATAACCAAGAGATAGTCCAAGCCAAAACATAATCTTCTAGTTGCAGCAGCTGCAATGACAACTTCTCCTCCGAACTTGCGCACAAACTGGCTAACTGCAGTGTGCACAAGTGAGCTCTGCAGTTCTGAGAATGCCTGCCAGTATGAAGACTTGCCTCTTGTATTTATACTAATTCTGGATAACTGCCTGGGCCAACTTCTCATTATCAGTGCCTATTTACTTAGTATATAATATTTCTTCTGGCCAACTTCTTCTCTTCGAAGCTAATAACCTAATACAAATTATCCTCTTGAGCTGACTTGTCTTCTAGGGTTATTAGCCAACTCATTAGGGTTTCTTCTTGCTTCCTGGAATATTCTATTCTCGTTAAGTTTACACATGGAGGTAAATACCTCCCGCAACTACCATAATATCAACACTCTGTCCTAGCTAGGGAGGTATTACAGGTAATGGTCTTGAGCACAAACATACCATTCAACCGGTAGCATCAACATAGTTGTATAGACTTTCTCATGACTAGATCATGAGTACCATCATCACCATCAGTGTCATCAACTACATCATCTCTCAAAACCATACTCCATCTGAGTAATTAGACATGATGCTGGATAAGTCACTCACTCCACAGAGTGACACAAGAGACATTCTTCTAATCCGAACATATGTCCTAGAAGAATAAATGTCCTGAACCATTTTCCTTCTAGGAAATCTCTGTCCATTGATAATCCATCTAGCTGATAATCATTTCCAACACTGCTGATAGTCTTCAAGGCAATCAGAACAATATCATTCAATAGAACACAATTGTGTCTATCCATAGTAGTACACAACTACAATCCAGTGGTACACTACCACACCAAGTAGCACACAGGTACTTGATCAGTGACGTATGGTCCCAAACAGTGGAACACATCCACCACAATACTATACATATACTGTCTAGAGACATACAATATTCATAACAATCATCTGATATCAACCTGCACAGAAAACATTGTTATGATATAAACTGAATCATGTGGGCCATTCTTGCACTCACATCTGTGAGATCTTGGAAGAGCATCTGCCCTCAGAAGGTAAAACATCAATGATGAGATATCTGGATTATTCTTCTCAAGCAAGGAAGAATAACTTTCCTGATTTCTGAGCCTGGACCATTCCCACCCTAGGCCATTCCTTTGACACTAAACAAAGTGCAACATGAAGAGAATGAGTCTGCCCTAAGGAATGCCTGTCCTTGATTGCTGAACCTGGACCATTCCTCCGACGCTAAAAAAGTGCATCCTGGAGAGAATGAATATGCCCTAAGGAATGACTGTCTCGACCATTTCCTAAGGAAAATTATTGTCCTACACCAACCTCCAAAACAGACCATTCTTCAAAATTGCTCACAACTGTGGGCTTCAAAAGAATGACTGTCCGACGAGGCTGGCCAGTATTCTTGAGTAACCCTCAAGAAGAGAGACTACCCTAGACCATTCCCCATGTTAACCACAATGGTAAATCATTTTCTATGGTACATAAACAACCCATTGAACCATTTTCATTACAAAAATGACCGTTCAATCTGGACCATTTTTCGAACCGAAAAATGCCTGTCCGTTAGAAATCTCAAACCACTTTCTGAACTGGAAAGGAACTTCTCATCCTAGACCATTTTTCGAACTGAAAAATGACTGTCCATAAATCAATAACACATTAGTGCTCCCTCCCAAACTAGGAGTCATCTCTTCCTTTTTCAATAGGGAAGTCGTCTCCACGAGCTCCAATTTGAGTACGCAAACTCTTTCATCTTGGACAGAGGCTTTACCAAAATGTCTGCTTATCTTCTTATCTGTGGATATATATATATATATATATATTGGAGAACCACTTCTCTTTTCTGGACTTCATCATGGAGAATGTAATACTTGATCTCAAAGTACTTTGGTCTTTCTGGAACACTGGTTTTCTTTGAAGGCTTCATATAGCTCTGATCAATATAATGTGTCATTATTGGATTCATCTTTTGTTCCCCATTAGCTCATAACATATTGGCAAGGATCAAACTAGAACATATCCAAGTGGTACTTATTCAAACATCATGAGAACTTGTCATGGATTAGCGATCCATCATCTTGAGCTTCTAAGTAACCATTATGATACAATATCTCTATTATAGAAAGTCTTCATCACGTTTTTGCTATGCATTGGAGGTTCTCCACCAAGTTGTCTTCTTCCATCTACATACAAGGGTCTTTTTCTGGTATACCTCAAAGCCTTGAGGTTGCTCTTCATATGCTCTTTGTTCAATTGCTCTGGAGAACAGTCTTTGCATTCATCTGATGTAAAAATCCAACCCATGGATATTGCGAATGATATAATGACTCATGTAGAGGTATGTCTGGTTTACTGGAACAAGTAATCATCATGGTCTTCTCCCTCCATCTGGGAGAACCTATAGTTTTGGATATTTCAATGCTTACATTCAGAAGTATTTCATACACCATTATTCATCACAACTTTTAGTTCCTCTAATTGATTGCTTTTAGTGAATTCATATCAGGCTGGTAATCTTGTGATTCTCGATACAATAACTGGTTTTTCTGGCTTCTCTTTGTTTCTTGGAATCTTCATATTCTTCCTCATGTTTTTCTTTAGCTCTTGGGTCCATGGAGTTTCTTATAGATTCCATGCCCTAAATATTCCACTTCTTTCTTTCATCATAGGATCACGGATGTGGATGGAGAACCAAGGATACTTTAAGGCTTCTCTTTGAAGAATACTTCTTCTAAGGTCGAACTGAACATGTACTTCTTTTCATGGCTGCTACCATGGATATATACTTCATCATCTTCAATGGATCATAGGATTAACTCCCTCCTAAACTTTGCTTCATGTATGAGTGCATGTTTTTCTTTTGGAAGTATATAATCGACTTCCTCCATCTAACATAATCCATGCTTCCATCTGCATCCTTATTTCCTTCTGCAAGGTTTCATAAGTCTTTCTCCAATTTCTTCTTGATCGTTGATTTCAACCTATCTTGCAACTGTTACTTATGTAATAACTTCCACATGATTTGTTTGATGTACTTCATCCTTTCATGTGTATTGTCTAACTTATCTTGTTGTTCTTCCATAGGTATAGTTCTTCTTGGAACATATTATCTTCTAAGAGATATATATACAAGATATGTATAGAGACTATGCAAACAAGATATGTACAAGAACTATGAAGAATATTGTTACCTTGTCTTTAGAGTAAGAAGTATGCTTTATCTTGCTTGGTTTTCCTTGAGGGTTTCCTTTCTTCGACAACTAATGCTTCGTGTGTCTCCTTCCTTTTCTTTTGCTCGAGACAATGATTCTTTTAGTTACCATATTTTTGACAGTTGAAGCATTGTATTTCTGACATATCCTTCTTTTGATTTGGCTTCCTTTAAAACTTCCTTTTGTTCCTAAAATTCTTGAATCTTATTGTTAAGGCTTGATCATCGTACTTCTTTTGAGGTTTCTCTTTTGCATTGATCCTTGATTCTTCTTGAGCACAACAAGTACAAATTTATTCAAATGTAGGATACTCCTTCCTTGTGTTCATGCTTGCGGCAAATGCATCCCATTTCTTGGGAAGACCATTGAGTACTATGTTTACCAATTCCTTCTTTGAAATGATCTCTTCAATAGCTTGTAGTTGATCTCTTAACTGAGAAATTCTCACAAAGTATGATGTTATGCTGTCATCATCATTCATCTTCATGTCACGAAGCTCATTCTTCAAACTCATTAATTGTCCAATGTTTCTAACTGAGAAGAG
>JASDQU010010850.1:165759-178978 GCA_032191745.1 Picea mariana | reverse complement strand
CTACTGACAAGAGCTTCAGTTGTGCCTGAACTATTGTTGTTTTCTACTTTGCCTCCTGGAGTTGTGACTCCGATGTCTTCAATTCAGTATCCTTAGTGAGTCGCTCATAAGTCTACGCACTTCTACTTCTACGCTATTGATATTCCAAAGCTAATGCTTTGATCCTCTCAACTGTTCTCCAGGCAGTGGCTTCTCTTTGGTCTCACACATCTTATGGAGTACTTGGTACTATTTGTAGCTCTATATCTGTTATTCTCTGTTGAATTTGTTGGATGGCTTCAACAAGTTGTGCTACTTGATGCTCCACTGGGCCTTCCTCTTTATTCTCTAAGCTCGTCACAGAGTGAAGTTCTCTATCGACTGCTTCTTTTACTCCAACCTATTCCATGAGTAGATATTATTTATCATGTTGGATCTACGCCTTTTCCTCTTCAAACTTTGTTTGGAGGGCAACCTTCTCCTACTGCGCAACCTTGTGTTGCTCTATTACTACCTCTGGTTCTTGCTTCAGGGCCACTGTGGCTTGTTCTGTTTCTTCTTGGGCATGACGAAGGTGAGCTTCAGTCGCATCAACTAATTTGTGAAGTTTGGTAGGCTCATCTCCCAACTTTGTTTCTTCTGATGGAGGGGGCACAGTGGACACTACGCGGCTGGAGTGAAGGGCCTGTTGTACCCCTCGCAATTCGGCTTCAATTTTTTCATACATAGTCTCTTGCTTAGCTTCAATTATCTGCAAAAGATCTTATGAGGCATCAGATATAGCTGTGATGATGAAGTCAAAGTCATGGAGCCTGACCATAGTCTTCAACTTGGTCTTACTAGCTCTGGATTTATTTCGTGATGTAGGCTTCATGGGAGAAACCTTTCTTTTCTTAGATGGATTAGCCTCATCAATGAGATCCCTAGGCGATGTTACTTTGACTTGCTTATGTTGGTCCTCTTTTCCATTCTTATCTTCTTTATTTACTTCGTCATCACCTCCTCCTCCAGGGGATCCTGAAGAAGATTATTATGATGCACTTCACATCTGCTAGAATTCCTCTATCTTCTTCCTTCTGCTAGTTCCAAGTGTATCATGCCCTTCATGAGTTGTCATCGGGATTTCGATTAGTTCTGTACCAGACAACTATGCGGGGTCAACAAGGATAAGGATCTTTGTAGGCCACTCCTTCGTTATTTATTCTAGGTCCTCCTTTGTGAGTTTGTAATAACTCTATAGTACTTCTTTGTGTTTGTCTTCGCACGTAGTGATGTATATAAAATGTTTGTCTGTGTGGAACTTCATAAATGGCCTGAACCTATGCAAGGTGTTTGGTGTTATACGAGGGACATCCTCAATAGCCCTCTTTAGCTACAGGTAGTAGGTGTGGAACACTACGTTTGATTGCCATTCTTTTCCCATATCGCTTGAATACCATAGAAAAGTGAACTTCGCGGCTAAGGGTTCAGATGGCTCTAGTTCAGGGAAGGTCGCACCTTCCTTCATATCCCAAGCTATGAATGCGAAGAGGATCAAAAAACAACTAAAATGGAACTCATAGCCCTAATCTTGAGCTTCGCGATAGTCTTGGTCTAACTGGTTCACTAATTATTTGTCCCAATTCATTTGTAGCCCCTCCACGCATTTTCCTGCGAGGTCAACAACAAACCCAATGACCTGTGTGGGTCTATTCTTCTGGACTAGCTTACTAGMAATGAATTGGAAAGAAAGGCGCAYTGTGCCATTCTGGATGGAGGCTACCTTGTAGCCTCTCTTCCCCTTCCCCACATCATCGTATGTATCTTTAATCTTCTGCGCCAGGGCACAGTCTGCAACCTTCCCTGGGTAAAAGTCTTGCGGGTCTAGTCCGTTCATGCTCAATCCAGTGATCTGATGGGTTAGCACCAGATTGACGGTAATGCATCTAACGAAAAATAACCACCATGGAAGCTCAAAAGAAGGAGCTTAACGCACACGTTAACCTCTTGGTACCTTCCAAAATAGGGTATTTTCATCACGTTCATGATGGTGGATTGCGTGAGGTCCATAGTCCATGGTTGGGGGATTATCCTTGGCTTCTTCCCCCTCATCCTAGTCAAATACTTGTGAAGAGAGAGCATGATGAAGTTATTGTGATCACCTAGGTTAAATTCGTTGATCTTTAATGTCATGATCTTATCCGGCTAAGGATTTCCTGTGTGTACCCCCTTCGAAAGATATGCAGGGACCAAGGTGTAGTCGAAGTCTCTGAGGACACTGTCATGATTCACCACATCGGCCAGAGGTAGGATGTAGTTGGGAAGGATGGAAGGGATTAACTTTGCATTTTCCAAGTCATCTTAATGCTTGGTTCTTTTATCATCTACAAATTGGGATGGTCCAGATCCGCGAGTAGTCAAAGGTGAGGCTTTCACTCCTCTCGTTGATGAAGCTTGAACTCCTGTGGACATCACTCTCTCTTCCATTAGATCGATTAAAACTTCCTCTACTGACTTTTCCACAATGATGAGCTCTTCTGACATGCATGCTCGAGATCGGATATCTCAGGCTGATGAAAAATCTCTCAATGCAATAGAATGGATGGAAAGGTCTCAATAATCACAGTACAGTAACAATGAGTTGTCTTGTTGGATCAGATACAATTCGTAAAAGTGTGCTCGGCGCAACAGTTGATGAGATGAGTAGGCAATGATGTAACAGATCCTTCCAATAGACAAGAAACCTTCATCAATGCGGTTCTATCCATTACTGCGCAGTTCCAACGGTTCGATGGTGAGCTTCGAGGTCATAACTGTTGTTCTAATTGTTCAGGAACGTCGGTCGAACGTTCATAGCGACTCCAATGGTTATATCACTCCACCATGGAGAAGTGGAAATCTAAGTTGCTCTGATATTCAAGGTAAGTTCGAATTCTAGAGACCTTCCCTCCACGAAGTCCTCTCTAGAAATTCCTGTAATTTCTCCAACTTAGCTTTCTTCTTGCTGAGATTTCTAGCCTTCTTCCGTGTGATCCGTGTTATTGGTTTCCTCTTCCCATTCTAATTATTATCTCATCTTGGAATAGTAACTTAGCATTGTTGATGGTATTTCATAGGGTTCAAGGCCAATACTTCTTCTCTGACTGGGGTAGTGTTGGCAACAATAATATAATTTCTATTGTTTATAAGCTGCTTACACAGGGTCTCTAAATTTTCATTACTCAAAATAACCATTGTCACTAAACGACACTTCTCACTTGTGGATTTTTACATAGCTTCCTTTCGATTTTTTTTTTCATGAATGTAAGCATGAAAACTCGCAGCTGGAATTGACACTTTGTTTCGTTTTTTTATTAAAGGAAAACTGTTCATATGGTCTATTATTGAATTGTCATATTTTTGCTATGAACATGATTGTTCTCCTTGTTTATAACTCCTTGGTTCTAAACGTGCCTTGGTTACATAAGTGAAATACCTCCATTCATTAATATTCGATTGATATTAATGGAGTTTTGATTCATAAAAATTTTAATTATTCAATTTTTATTTGATACACTTACCTTTGTAAACAAGCTATGAATGTGCATACTATGGTTTTCCAAGTGTTCTGATCATCATATGTACCAAATTCCAAGGTGTCATATGAAGTACAACATGCCATTACTCTTTTTTATGGTCTCAGGCTTCATGATTTCGTTCCCACGCATGGTGATTAACGCCTCTGCATACCGTTTGAACTGTCATAGCATTGTTTTGTTGAGGCTCGGGGCTATGGCTCTGTGGATTTTTATCAAACCCTACCTGTAGGTTCTGTGTTGATTCCCTTCTATTCACCATGGCTCCATTGGTAAGGATCGAGCCCAATGGCATCCAAACCTTGCTATCCTATGATAACGCCATGGACGATTTAGATAGGAACGGTTGGCGTTTATTCATTGAAAAATTTAAGGGTTTCAATCTGAGTGTTGCCCAAGAGTTTGCATTGACCTTCGATGGCTGCAGAGAAAAGATAGGTGACGTAAAACTAGAGGTAACTGAAGAGTTCTTAAGCCGAGCAATGGGTTTACCAGTTGTCGGGCAAAAATGGTTCAAAAATGCAAAAGTTGAAGAGGTCCCCTAGACTTTGATGTTCACCTCACAGAAAATTACTAGTTGTGATTGAGGTATGCCAGTCTCATCCTTAAAACCTAGGTGGCATGATCTACTTTCTATTGTGAAACAATCCAGTACGTGTGAAGGAAGACTTGGGTTAGTTTTTCTGTATCACCTGCAATTGCTTATGAGTTTCATTGGCTTTGCATTGAATATACCCTTCTTCCTACTTAGAAGTCTGTACAAGATGGGAAAATGTTTTAAGAAGAAGAGGTCTGATTCAAGTTTATTCCATCATGGTTTAATTAAAATTATCCTTGTGCATCGGTTGCAATTACAAAATAATTGTTGGGATGCTTTTGTTTTATGAAATGGTTTTGGCAACAGTGAGTTGGGACAGGTTGATAAGTTGGTTATCACAGAAATCCTTGTGAAACCTACCGCCTCTCATCCATCACTCCTGCCCTATGATCTTTCCCTTAATAATTAACCCTCGACCTACCCTGATGTTACTCAATCGGACAATCAACCGGGTTTGCACCCAAAGAGTTGCACTAAAACTGTTAAAAATACCATAGGGAAGAAGTGTAAGGGCAACGTCGATGTTAATTTCAAAAATAAAAGGGCCGTTCGTTTGATTTCATGATGTGGTCGAAATAAATCAAAACCATGTACATACATAATCAACATAATTGAGGTAAGTGAAGACTCAGATTTAGAAATTGAGAGGTTTTTGGCTGAAGAGGATCCAATGTCATACGGATTTTACCCTAACAGACCCTACGATTATGTTAGCAATCTGCCTCCTTGTCTAAAGGGTAACCCAGAATTCTCAGGCATTCAACTATGTGATAAACCTACCTTTCGCATGGACGCTTATCCAATCCTTAATGTTGTCAGTGCCACTGCATAGTCTCTACAGCCACAGTGTGATGAATGTTGATCCTAGATCGACAGGTATTATATGGATGTGCCTTTGCTACAGTCTCGGCTTAAATCTTTGAAAGAACAAGTGGATTTGTTGACAAACGAGATCAATAGACTCCAATCCATAACTCACGCAAAGGAGAAATGCCTAAAAACTATAGGATCTGTCATTTTTAAGAATGTAGAGGCAACAACAACAATCATAAACTCCAAGATTGCTTGATATGTTTTAATCCCATGATTTGAGGTATGATCTTCTTGGATTTTAGTATGATTTCTTCACTCTCAAGTTAGGATATATGATTTGATTAAATAGATTACCTTTTATTTTAAAGATTAGTTTGTTTTCTTTGTTGAATAAAATATGATTGTAGTTGTAATTATAACTAGCTACAGAATCGTAAGATTTTGTAGCCAGTTACAAAAAATTGAATTGCTTGATTTGACAATTGAAAACATATCTAAAATTTCCCCATTTTCATTTGTTTTCAGGAACCCATGATTTCCAAGGAGATATGAGGCACTGTTGAGATCCTTTAGCCATATCAACTTTGTTTTTTTAGTAAATAGATTAGGTTGTTGGTATTTTGATATCAAGTAAAATCAGGGAGGTTGCATCCCCCATATTTTTGGAACAAATTTGATATTATCAACAGGAAACATTTTGTTACTAGAACCTATATAAGCATGTTATTTTTTAAACATGGCATCATCTCAGCCTCGGGAAAGACTATGGAATTTTCATTTACAAACTTGAATGAAATAGAATACTCGTCACAACTTTAGCTTCTCCATATTGTGTTTTTATTCAACTCATGTTTATTTCAATTTGTAAATATATTATGATTGCTTTCGCTATCATGGTTTACTACAAGTTGATAGAATAAACGCTTATATGTTATCCATGTTTCGTGTTCCAGATTTAACACACAGTAATCATTTGTTCAATTTGAATTAAGAGGTTTATCTCTTATTTTGATCAAATGTTTATACGCAAGTTCTCACAACAAAGTTTTTCTTAATGTGGTTTCTTGTGAAATTATGAGATTGCTGTGATCGTATCTCTTATATGTTCTATCATTCAAATTCCACCATTACTGCTTCACATTTATTAGAAGAAAATTGTAGGATCTGTTGTAGGTTTACATTGTCAGACAAGAAGACTGGATGCTACACATTGAACAGATATTGGATGCGATAACAGGTCAGCCTGTTATTTAATTTCATTGGTATAGTAGTTATAGAAGTTCCCTGTAGTTAAAACACTTTTTATCATCTATTATTTCTTTTGTTTAATTAGACAATTTGATATTTGATTTCTTTTATATAAACATTATAAGAAAACAAATAAAAAAGATTAGATAATAGTTTTACTGTTGTTTAAAAAATCAATTTACATTCGATTTTCACGGATTTAGATTAAAATTCATATTTTGTATATATTATATATATCTTAGAATTAGAATTATTTGTATGTATGGTACATATGATAAGTAGAGTTATTTTATAAGTATTAGTTAGTTAAACTATAAATATATATTAGATCTATATATAGTTTTCAGTGATTGTTATTCATTAAGTTATTGCATTTTCTTTAGTTTTGGTTTCACTTTCTTTAGGACTTATATCAGCCAACAGAGCTGCTAAAACCGTCGGAGTGGATTAATCCAAACGTCTTGGGTTAATTAGACAACCCCAGACTAGATTCACTCCTCTAGTTGACAAGCGGTCAATTTCACCCGCCAACAAATGGCGCTATAAGGAGGGCCTGAAAACTATTAATGGCACGAGGAGGTCGTAAGACTCCTCCCCCGCCTACCCTCTTACCTATAGTAACTATAATTCATTCAGACGACAATATTTTCCCTCAAACAACAACCACATCAAATGACGATCTATGGATCACAGTTGAACCAGTAACTTCAAATCCTACTGGTGGTGACATACAAGAGATTGTTTGGCAATCTCTCATAAGAACGCATAGTGCCTTTGCCCATATAAGACAACCAAACCGATCTTTGAATCAACCATTAGACTTCTCTGACATCAGAGAACAACTTGGAGGTACTGAGCTTACCTTAAACCCTATAGATCCAATCCTCACTCCTGCAGTAGGAGGATCTGGTATACCACCATCACCACATCCTTCATCTCCTTCTTCTTCTGGAGAAGAATCCTCAGACAAAGGAAGTTCTTCATCCCAGCCTTCGACACCACCCACTCCTATGGCCAACCTGAACAATCCTGCCAGACCCTGGCTTGACCAAGATGAAGTGGCCATACTTGGGCCTCAACATCCTTTACCCAAACACCTGGAGAAATGGCTCCCTAAATTTGACCCGGACTCCAAACAGATAGCCGAAGATCACATCAAAAATTTTATGTTAGCCATTAGACTCTATAGTGTTCAACACGAAGACATAGTCTATACATTGTTTACCTACACCTTTGAAGGCAATGCCTCTACCTGGTACTTTTCCCAACAACCCCACACCATCATGTCATGGGAGAAATTTGAATCATGTTTCCTTGAGAAGTTTGGAGACAACAAGTCTCCTAAAGTTCTAGTCATGGAAATTTCTAGTTTAAAAATGAACCCCAAAGAAAAGATCAGAGACTTTAATCAAAGGTTCTTGACACTAAAGAAATGAATCCCTATGGATTCGATGCCTGTCGAAAATCTTATTGTCACATTCTACACGAAAGCATTACATCAAAACATAGCCATTTGGGTAAAGAGATCCAAGAAAGCCACATTGTTAGAAGCCTTCGAAGAGGCCAGTCAGGTCGAGAAAGACATTCTCAGTTTAAAAGACACTACTAGCAGCGAGATAGAGACTAGTTCATCTTCCAAAAAGAGAATCAAAATCCTCCCTAGACCTTCCCAAAACAAAGCTCAACCTGAGAGTTCGGATTTAGAAAACTTACAGAAAGTCATTCAAAAATTGTCCAACCAAGTTGTAGTTTTGAAAAGATCGGCTGAAGAAGCTTCTTCGAGCAAAGTGCCTTACAAACCCACTTTTAGGAAGCCTTTTCCCACCAACCGACCTAATTCAAATACTGAAGGCCTAAATCTAGAAATCCTGCAATTTGCTATTCAAACGATCCTACAAGCACACGATAACTTGATTCCTCCCGAGATGCCCGAAGAAGTAGCTGAACAAGAGATGGTATAAGAAGATGAATCCTCTCCAAATATTTTTCGACATTTTTTGGATATCATTTTTCAAGCTAATTTCGAAACAGCGCATCCTTACAATACTAGGAGCAAGACAACAAATAAGCCTTCTTCCGAAATTACGACGACTTTGCCTCAAAAACAGTCTAAATCAATTGAGACTAAACAGAATTCAGTAAACCCAATTTTAGATTATGATTTGATTGAAGATCTAAAAAAGCTTAGGGATAACATTTCTATTTACGAATTATTAAAATTCCCTTTCCTTCTACAAAAAATGCTGCAGAATATTGCAGAGCACAATCCGAACAGTAACAAAGGTGTTCAAAACAGCCCCAAAATTCCTTAAAAGGCCTCCGCCAAAACTACATCCGAGCCTCATGATAAAAGATACCTTCTTGTAAATAATGTAACAAATGTAGATAAACTAGTTTCAGAGGTTGCGAGTAAAAAACAACAAACTTCCACTGTTAATACTCGCAGAAACGTCTCTCCATTTTTGTTGACTTTTGAAATTTTCAATAGGAATGTACATAACTGTATGGTAGATTTAGGTGCATCATCTAACATAATGCCTTGGTTTGTCTGTCAAAAGATTAATGGAGAAGTTCAACCATCCAGCTTGATCAAACTAGTGTTAAAGTGATAGGCGAATTAAGAAATGTGCTTATAAGATTATCGTCTAATGCTAAAGTTCATCAAGTGATTGATATTATTATTGTAGATATCCCAGAATTTTATGGTTTGTTTTTAAGTAGAGACTGGTTAGAACAATTACATGACTATTTTGCGATGGATTGGTCTCACTTGTGGCTGCCCAAGAATGGAAAGCCCAATAGAATCAAGGTAAATCGTGAATGTTATCTGAAGTTCACGGTGACTGATTTAAATGATCCCAATGAACCATTCACTCCTTCCGCCGATTCGCCTGAAATACAGTGGATGGATACTTTTTTCGATAATTTCATGGCTGAAACTTCTACTATCACTAACCCGGAACAGTAGTCTGAAATTTTGACATATACGCAGCCAACAACTTCCTCTCAGTGGTCACATGCAACCAATGAAAATCAAATATGGCCTATGTACTTTGATGGTTCAAAATCTAAGGAAGTAGTTGGTGCAGGGTGCGTGCTCATCGATCCAGCAGGTGACAAGACTTTGATTGCTTGTCGGTTAGAATTCGAATGTACAAACAATACAGCTGAATATGAGGCACTCCTGCAAGGCCTCAGAAAAGCATTAGATCTGAACATTCAAAATTTGACTGTCTTTGGTGATTCGGAAATCATGGTTAGACAGGTAAAAAATTCTATCCATTGTTTATCCCCACACCTTAAAAGATATCAAACTGAGGTATGGAATTTGATGAACAAGTTTTCTGCATTTAACATAAATTCTATTCCTAGATTGAATAATTCGGAAGCTGATTTGTTAGCTAACATCACTTCAAAACTTTGTCCTACAGAAGGCTTATCTCCGAATGCATTTTCCGTCGAACTATTGTTCAGACCGTTTGTCCCAGACAACATCACGAACTGGAGAGTCTTCGATGATGATCAACAAATTATAAGTTTTCTGCATATGGAAGAAACTTTCCAGGGTGCGGTGATCGACGAAGGTACCCATGACGAAAATCTTCATGACTTTACGGTAATACCAGATCCAAGATCCCCAAAATCTTCATCAGACATGGTAAACTCTATCCCAAAATCTATAGTTAGATTAGAAAATTTTTGTGTTCTTCACGACAAGTTCAGAAAATCAGTGAGCTGTAAAACGAATAGTTCCTCTTCGACACATGAAAAGGTAAATTTGGGAACTAAAGACAACCCACAGTGCATTAATTTAGGGGTGGGGTGTTCTGAGAAAGAAAATGTAGCGTTTATTAAGTTGTTTAAGGAATTCAAAGATGTTTTTGCTTGGACGTACAATGACCTAAAAACCTTTGATCCTAACATCATACAACACATTATTCCCATGAAACCGAAAACCCAACCTTTTCAACAAAAGTTATGGAAAATGCACCCAAAACTTGAACCAATAGTCAAGAAAGAATTAAACAATCTCATGAATGCTAAGATAATTTTCCTAGTTATGCACACACAATGGGTCTCTAATCTTGTCCCTGTCAGAAAGAAGAGTGGTGAAATCTGACTATGTGTCGATTTCTGAAATCTTAATCAAGCGTCTGATAAAGACAACTACCTTGTCCCTCCCATGGAACAGATCCTTCAATAGGTATCTGGTTCTAAAAGATTATCCTTGTTGGATGGTTTTTCAGGGTACAACCAAGTCCTTATGCCTCCTCTAGACCAACTCAAAACCACCTTCCGAACTCCATGGGGTGCCTACGCTTATAGAAAGATGCCCTTTGGACTCATAAACGCCAGTGCCTCTTTCCAGAGAGCGATGGACATCGCTTTTCGAGGCTTAATCAATCAATCTGTGGTAGTTTACCTTGATGATGTCACTGTCTTCTCGAAAAATAAAGAAGATCATCTAGCTCATTTAAGATTCATTCTACAACGATGTCGTAAGTACGACATTTCTTTGAATCCTAAAAAATCTATCTTTGAATGAGAACAAGGTAAGCTCCTTGGATTCATTGTATCAAGTGAAGGGATGATTATCGACCCTGAAAGAACTCAATTCATTTTGAAACTACCCCATCCCTCATCAAAAAAGTCCATGCAATCTTTCTTAGGTCAGATAAACTTTGTTAGGAGATTCATCCCCAGCTTTTCAGAAATGGTGAGACCATTACAAAACTTAATAAAAAAGAATGTACAGTACCATTGGGGACCTTTAGAAATCCAGGATTTTGATTCAATAATAAAGGCCATAATAGACACTCCTTCTCTAATCATCCCCAACTTTTCCCAAGACTTCACCCTCTACACGTTTTCCTTTGACCGCTCATACACTGTCGTCCTAACTCAAAAGAACGTAGAAAACATTGAAGTCCCAATCATCTTTATGAGTTCAGCCTTCAAGGGGGTGGAAATTAATTACCCAGCAGCAGATCAGCAAGCCTATGCTATTTTCAAATCAGTAAAGTACTTCCGATATTATCCGTTGAAATCTAGGATGAAAATCATTGTCCCTTACCCGGCTGTTAGAAATTTATTAGTACAGAAAGAACTAGGCGAAAAAAGGGCAAACTGGGTCACATCCTTGCAAGAGTATGACATAGAAATCACCCCAGTACAAATAGTAAGAGGCCAAGGTTTATGCAAGTTGGTCATTGATTCAGCTATAGGACAACAAGAGGAAAATGATATGTTAAATCCATCACAACACTATCAAAATCAAATAAGTTGTGCACAAAACCCTGTTAGTCCCTGGTACGATGACATAAATCTTTGTCTTATACATGGATCAACTCCCCGTCACCTTGATCCCACCAAAAGGAGAGAACTAAGATTAAAATCTCTTTCCTTTCAGTTGATTAATGGTATTTTGTTTCATCAAAATTTTGATGGAGTACTAATGCGCTGTCTTGAGAAAGATGAAGCAGAAAAATTCTTATTGGAATTGCACGGAGGACAAGCTGGTGGGAATTTTGGTGGAGACACCACTGCCCATAAAGTATTAAGAGCAGGTTATTACTGGCCTACCCTTTTTAAAGATGCTCATGATTTATTTCACAAGTGTGTGATTTGTCAAAAAGCATCTGGATGGATATAGAAACCAACATTCCCTTTGCAACCAGTTTTGGTAGATTCGCCTTTTCAGCAGTGGGGTCTAGATATTATAGGCCCAATCAATCCGCCGTCCTCGCAGCAGCATAAATATATCATAACAACCACAGATTACTTCAACAGGCAGTCTGAGGCTGCCCCATTAAAAGATATAAGTACCAGCCAGGTAATATCCTTCTTGAATTCAAATATTATTACTCGTTTTGGTATCCCTGAATGCCTGGTATTTGATAATGCTTATTATTTTTCGTCTCTTGAAAATAGTGATTTTTCTCTAGAAAAAGGAATTAAATTAAAATACTTTGCCAGCTATTACCCCCAAGGAAACAGTTTGGCAAAATCAACTAATAAAAATCTGATCAAAATTATCAAGAGAACGGTCTCCGAAAACCATAAAAAATGGCATAACGCATTGTTAAACGCAATCTAGGCTGATAGAGTAACTCCTAAAACTGTTGTTGTTAACTCACCTTTCTTTCTCGTTTACAGCAGGGAGGCGATTCTTCCACCACATGTCCTTCTTCCATCTCTGCAGTTATTGCAAAAAGTACAGGAAGAGGACTGTCCCTCCTTGGAGAGTCGAATTAATGCTTGGTTAAAATTAGAAGAAGTGAGGGCTCAAGAAAAATGAAAATTGGATCAACATCAACTCATTGTTAAAAACTGATTTGATTCCAATTTTGCCTCTGACAGAAATTTTGAGGTAGGTGACCTTGTCCTAAAATGGGACAAACCTCATGAGGGAAAATGAGAGCATACTAAGTTTCAAAACTTGTGGTTGGGACCATTTTTAATTGCTGAGAAATTGGGTCCCAGTTGCTTCCGATTACAAAATTTAGAGGGACAGCTAGACACCTTTCCGGTGAATGGCCAATCTCTAAAAAGGTACTTTGCCTGATGATGCTCCCATGCACACTATGTAAATATTTTCTGTTTTGTTTGCTGTTTGTTTTCTTTGCTAATTTGTTTTGATTTTTTTCTTTTTCTTATTGGTCTTTCTTTTCAAACATATATGCCTGCATCATGGGTTAGTTCGGACAGGGATAACATAAAAATTTCCCTTCGTAAATGACTGCTAAAAGTTGTTTAAACATCAATTGTGGTATTTTTCTGAGTTTGCAGCCATATTGAAGATAACTTTTTGTTTGAAAACCATCTCTTGATTTCAATCTGCAACTGAAGGTATTCACGATCATCCATAAAAATTCTTTTTACGTTGTCCCTGTTCCTTAAGAGAACAACTTAGAGATGTCTCCCTGCTCTTGAAAGTCGGTTTTATTAACGAATTATTTCTAGATCTTAATGAATGATAGCTAAGAAATTTCTTCAAGGTCTGTGACATACTAAGATATGTTAAAAA
>JASDQU010010850.1:153117-165739 GCA_032191745.1 Picea mariana | reverse complement strand
TTCACGATCATCCATAAAAATTCTTTTTACGTTGTCCCTGTTCCTTAAGAGAACAACTTAGAGATGTCTCCCTGCTCTTGAAAGTCGGTTTTATTAACGAATTATTTCTAGATCTTAATGAATGATAGCTAAGAAATTTCTTCAAGGTCTGTGACATACTAAGATATGTTAAAAATCTAGAATTTTCAGCATTACCCCGCTCTATTAAATATCTTTAAAAAAATAAATAAATTTTCATAGAGCTATGGGAAGTGCTTGTAAACCCACTGGGATACTGAACATGTCTACTAGCAACTGGTAAATGCATGCATGAAGCCAATATAACTTCATCGGGGTACTAAAGAGGCCCGTTGGCAGCGAAGCAATGTCAGGTATATGAAAATTCTCAGATATGGATTCTTTTTTGACCTTAAATGTCCTTCGTTCTAATCTAGAACTTCTTGATAGGATACATATATCGGAGTGGGTTAATTGACATCCCTGTCGAGGCTATGGATGCCTGCTGGCAGCAGTAGCCCCGTCAACAGTATTGAATATTTTAACTTTAATATTGTGACTCTCCTCTGTTAAGATTGTTGTCAGTTTTCATCTCTTTAAAAATAACAGTTGTCTGAAAACTGGAATGCATTATAATTGTTTACGATGTTCAGACAACTTTTTGGTTGTTTTCGATTCAAACTTTTTTCTGATTATCCTAATCTGAACTCGTTCATTTGGCAGAGATAACTGCTTCTTCCAGCGTGTCGCCATTGTTGGCAGCAATAATATAATTTCTATTGTTTATAAGCTGCCTACATAGGGTCTCTAAATTTTCATTACTCGAAATGACCATTGTCACTAAACGACACTTGTCACTTGTCGTTTTTTACATATCTTCCTTTCGATTTTTTTTTTCATGACTGTAAGAATGAAAACTCGCAGCAGGAATTGACACTTTGTTTCGATTTTTTATTAAAGGAAAACTGTTCATATGGTCTATTATTGAATTGTCATATTTTTGCTATGAACATGATTGTTCTCCTTGTTTATAACTCCTTGGTTCTAAACGTGCCTTGGTTACATAAGTGAAATACCTCCATTAATTAATATTCGATTGATATTAATGGAGTTTTGATTCATAAAACTTTTAATTATTCAATTTTTATTTGATACACTTACCTTTGAAATCAAGCTAGGAATGTGCGTACTATGGTTTTCCAAGTGTTCTGATCATCATACTTACCCAATGCCAAGGTGTGATATGAAGTACAACATGCCATTACTCTTCTGTATGGTCTTGGGCTTCACAATTTCATTCCCATGCATGGTGATTAATGCCTTTGCCTACCGTTTGAACTGTCATAGCATTGTTTTGTTGAGGCTCGGGGCTATGGCTCTGTGGCTTTTTATCAAACCCTACCTGTAGGTTTTGTGTTGATTCCCTTTTGTTCGCCATGGCTCTAGTGGCAAGGATCGAGCCCAATGGAATCCAAACCTTGCTATCATATGATAACGCCAGGGACGATTTAGAAAGGAACGGTTGGCATTTATTCATTGAAAAATTTAAGGGTTTCAATATGAGAGTTGCCCAAGAGTTCGCATTGACCTTCGATGGCTGCAGAGAAAAGATAGGTGACGTATATCTAGAGGTAATTGAAGAGTTCTTAAGCCGAGCCACGGGTTTACCAGCTGTTGGGAAAAAAAGGTTCAAGAATGAAAAAGTTGAAGAGGTCCCTTGGACTTTGATGTTCACCTCACGAAAAATTACTAGTTGTGATCGACGTATGCCAGTCTCATCCGTAAAACCTAGGTGGCATGATCTACTTTCTATTGTGAAACAATTCATTACGTGTGAAGGAAGATTTGGGTTAGTTTTCCTGTATCATCTGCGATTGCTTATGAGTTTCATTGGCTTCCCATTGAATATACCCCACTTCTTGCTTAAAAGTCTATACAAGATGGGGAAACGTTTTAAGAAGCAGAGGTCTGATTCGAGTTTATTCCATCATGGTTTAATTAAAATTATCCTTGTGCATCAATTGCAATTACAAAACGATTGTTGGGATGCTTTTGTTTTATGAAATTGTTTTGGCAACAGTGAGTTGGGACAGGCTGATAAGCTAGTTATCATAGAAACCCTTGTGAAACCTACCGCCTCTCCTTCACCGCTCCTGCCCTGTGATCTTTCCCTTTATAATGAACCCTCGACCTACACTGATGTTACTCAACCAGACAATCAACCAGGTTTTCACCCAAAGAGTTGCACTAAAACTGTTAAAAAAACCACAGGGAAGAAGCACAAGGGAAACGTCGATGTTAATCTCAAATATAAAAGGGATGGTCGTTTGATTTCATGATGTGCTTGAAATAAATTAAAACCCTTTGCAGACATAATAAACGCAATTGAGGTAAGTGAAGACTTAGATTCAAAAATTGAGAGTTTTTTGGCTGAAGAGGATCCAATGTCATACGAGTTTTACACTGACAAACCCTACGATTATGTTAGCAATATGCCTCCTTGTCTAAAGGGTAAACCAAAATTCTCGGGCATTCGACTCTGTGATAAACCTACCTTTCACATGGATGCTTCTCCAATCCTTAATTCTGTTAGTGCCAATGCACAGTCTCTACAGCCATAGCTAGATCGAGAGGTATTATATGGATGTGCCTTTGCTACAGTCCTGGCTTAAATCTTTAAAAGACCAAGTGGATTTGTTGACAAATGAGAATAGTAGACTCCAATCAATAACTCAAGCAAAGGAGAAATTCCTAAAAACTACAGGATCTATCATTTTTAAGAATGTAGAGGCAGCAACAACAATCCTAAACTCCAAGATTGCTTGATATGTTTTAATCCCATGATTTGAGGTATGATCTTTTTGGATTTTAGTATGATTTCGTCACTCTCAGGTTAGGATATATGATTTGATTAAATAGATTGACCTTTCTTATAAAGATTAGTTTGTTTTATTTGTTGAATAAAATATGATTGTAGTTGTAATTATAACTAGCTACAGAATCGTAAGATTTTGTAGCCAGTTACAAAAATTTGAATTGCTTTATTTGACAATTGAAAACATATCTAAAATTTCCCCATTTTAATTTGTTTTCACGAACCCATGATTTCCAAGGAGATATGAGGCACTGTTGAGATCCTTTAGCCATATCAACTTTGTGTTTTTAGTAAATAGATTAGGCTGTTGGTATTTTGATATCAAGTAAAATTAGGGAGGTTGCATCCCCCATATTTTTGGAACATATTTGATATTATCAAGAGGAAACATTTTGTTCCTGGAACCTATTTAAGCATGTTATTCTGTAAACATGGCATCATCTTAGCCTAGGGCAAGACTATGGATTTTTCATTTACAGACTTGAATGAAATATAATACTCGTCACAGCTTTAGATTCTCCATATTATGTTTTTATTCAAGTCATGTTTATTTCAATTTGTAAATATATTATGATTGTTTTCGCTTTCATGGTTTACTACAAGTTGATAGAATAAAAGTTTATATGCTATCCATGTTTCATGTTCCAAATTTAACACACAGTAATCATTCGTTCAATTTGAATTAAGAGGTTTATCTCTGATTTCAATCAAACCTTTATATTCAAGTTCTCACAGCAAAGTTTTTCTTAATGTGGTTGCTTGTAAAATTATGAGATTGTTGTGATCGTATCTCTTATATGTTATATCATTCGAATTCCACCATTACTGCTTCACATTTATTAGAAGAAAATTATAGGATCTGTTGTAGGTTTACCTCGTCACACAAGAAGACTGGATGCTACACATTGAACAGATATTGGATGCGATAATAGGTCAACCTGTTATTTAATTTCATTAGTATAGTAGTTATAGAAGTTCCTTGTAGTTAAAACACTTTTTATCATGTGTTATTTCTTTTGTTCAATTAGACAATTTGATATTCGATTTATTTTATATAAGCATTATAAGAAAACAAATCAAAAAGATTAGATAATAGTTATATTGTTGTTTAAAAAATCAATTTACATTCGATTTTCACGGATTTAGATTAAAATTTGTATTTTGTATATATTATATATATATCTTAGAATTAGAATTATTTGTATGTATTGTACATATAATAAATAGAGTTGTTTTATAAGTATTAGTTAGTTAAATTGTAAATATATATTAGATCTATATATAGTTTTCAGTGATTTTTATTCATTAAGTTATTGCATTTTCTTTAGTTTTGTTTTTGCTTTCTTTAGGACTTAGATCGGCCAATGGAGCCGCTAAACCCGTCGGAGTGGATTAATCCAAACATATTGGGTTAATTAGACAACCGCAGACCATATTCACTCCTCCAGTTGACGAGCGGTCAATTTCTCCTGTCAACGGGTAGGTGCTCTACTCCCCTGTGCAGATATATATTTTAAGTCTTCTTAGATTATTTCATCTTCGACATCCAGATTTTTGGTCCTTATTAGCTTCGATTGGTTTTCTTGTTCTTATAGTAAGTGTGCTATCCTCTTAGTGATGAAGTCTCTCAATTCTTTCTTTTTATTTTCTAGAGCTTCCTCTTCTTGTTTTCTTCGGATCTGATCTTTCTCAATCCAGGTTTTTCCTAGCAATAAAGAAAATGGGGCATTTTTCCCAATAATCTTAACAATCTCAAATTCTTCTTATGTCGAAGTGCCATGAGCACTCATAGATGTCTAGGTAAGTCGTCCACATAGGGTTATCAACTTTCCTCTAAATCATCCTATTCCTCTCAATGAAGGAATCATAGCAGGATTTCCTAAAATTTTCCATGCTCTTTCTGTCATAATATTCACATCTGTTTCCTCATCCAAAACACAGTCTATGTCGAAGTCTCATATTCTTTCTTCTATGCACTCTTTCTCTTTGAATATATCTGATAAGTTGATATCTCTATGGTCATTCAGGGTTTCATTCATATGTAGTAATACAGTCTCTGATTCTTTATGGGGTTCTACCATGGTCTCAGTTTCTTGGCCTTTCTTGGGGTTTTCTTGTCTCATATTCATTCTTTCAACTTTAGCAATCATTCTAGGGTAATCCAAAACCCCATGATCGATAGATTTACAACAAACACAAGTAGCTTTTCTATCAGGGAAATCCTTAGCAAGGTGGCCCAACCTTTTGCAGTTGTAACAAAGGGTTAATCCTCTCTTGCTCTTAAATTATCTCCAACTCTTCTTTTACTATGCACTAGGATCATATTAGTTAACCTGCAAAAAATTCTTTCTATGATCCTGCATCCATTTGTTAGTCCAAAAATTATTTCTATGCATATGAATAACATATCTATCAGATCTACTCATATCAAACCTTCTTTCTTCTAACTGTTCTCTAGTTTTCAGACTAGGACAACATTTATCAAACATACCTAGATCCATACTTTTGGAAAAAAAAAAATCACTTATCTTACCTTTCAACAGAGCATAAAGCTTTCAGATCTAAAAATTTTCACTATTCTTACCTTTCTCAGAGCACAAAGCTTCAAAATATTACCTCTTTCCTTCATATTGGACTCCTCTTCTTAGCACAAAGCTTCAAAAGTCAAGCAAAGTACTTCGCACTAAAGGAACAGATCTATGCACAGACCTTTCTCTTTTCTTCAATTCCCAGCAATCACAGTTTCATATCCCGACAATAGAACCATTTGTTGGCATAGGGGCAGACCCAGGGCTGACTTCTCATTTTGGGTGCCTATATACTTAGTATATAATATTTCCTTTAGTCGACTTCTTCTCTTGGAGGCTAATAACCAAATACAAGTTATCCTCTTGAGCTGACTTGTCTTCTAGGGTTATTATCCAACTAATTAGGGTTTCTTCTTGCTTTGTAGAATATTCTATTCTCATTAGGTTTACATGTGGAGGTAAATACCTCCCGCATATACCATAATATCAACAACACCAAACCTATACTAACAATCTGTACCAACAACTAGTACATCAACCATGCACAAAAAATGCAATCAATCTATACCAATAACTTGTACCAACATATACACACAATATGTACCAACACAAGTACAATAACTATGCACAACACAACCTATCGCAACAACCTATCTCATCAATATCATCAACGAAATCATATATATTCACCAAGATCAATCACCAAGACAACTCTCGACCATATGCACAATATCACCAAGATAACCAAAAATACACCTCTAGAAATACACCATACTCTCCATAAACCAAATACCATAAACCCTTACATTAACAATGCATCAAACCCTCACTGTAGTGTAATATCAAACTGTACCAATAATATCCTTAATAGATCATATTTGATAACATAGATCTCATACCTAATATCATAAGAATATGAAACAAACCATATGCATATATGATTCTCTAGTCATGTGCCATACATGTGCATACAATCATAATCATGTTTAATAAACCCTCTCATGGACTAGACATCAAACCCTTACTGATATGAAACCTCAAACTAAACCAACAACTTTAGAAACACATCACAACCAAAATCCCTCAACCATATATCAAAGAAATACAAGATATGACTCAATAATCAACCCAACAAGATGTACCAATTAAAAATAACAAACATACCAACATTGTATTTATGTAGATCTAGATCATACAACAAGTGCCATATAATCAACATCCTCTCTAGGGAATATCCTCACTATCCCATAACCATATCTCAACAATATTCAAATACACATAATAATATGACATATCTTTCATCTTGTAGCTTCCAAATCACTCATGCTACTAAAACTTCTATTTCTGTAGATACCAAAACCTACAGCTACAAAAACACCTTCATATACATAATTTCCATTTTCTACAACTACCAAAACTTTCTGCAGCTACTAAAACATTATGTAGCTACCAAAACCTATGGCTATAGAAATGTTGCTTTTTGCAGCTACTGAAACCTGCGACTACAGAAAAACCCATGGCTATAGAATTTCCACTTTCTGCAGCTACTGAAACTTTTTTCATCAACTTTCCTTTACTACCTTAGAACTTTGCAAATTTAGATGTATCAATGAGTACCTACAATAAAACTTACACAATAATAGATATTCAATGTGCTCAATAGGTGCTAATGGGAGACCCTTGCTGTCTTATTTATACTCTCCAAGTAGCTTCCTCTAGGGGTTACCTTCTAACCACCTATTCATATCAATTCCTTCTTCCAAAATTCCTCCCCCCCTTTTGTATTTTCCCACTTCTTTTTTCCATTTCTTTTCCCTCTTCTATACTTACCCAAATTCCCATTTTCTTTTCTCCCTTCTATTCTCCCTTTCTAGTTACTATACTTAGTCTTTTTTCGAAACTGACGGGCTCATGGGTGCCAGGCTCGCGGGTTCTCACTTCCATTAATATTCCCATATCATGAGTCTGACCAACTGTTGTATCATCCTATACTTAACCCTTTCTATAGTCGTGGGTTCCCAAGTTCAAGCTTTCATATCCCTAGTTCCACGATACATTTTTCACCTAAGAGATCAACGATCTACATTTTGACCATCGGACACACTGAGATCCTAAGTATCTCATCTCTCCTATATTGATTCTGACTAACCGCATTGCAACACTTAGCCAAATTTTGACCTTTTGTAACCGTGGGTTCACTGGTTCCCAGGTTGGTGGATTCACAAAATTTCCCAAATCCTAATTGGTCTCGTTCGTCCCTACGACCTTCATGCTTTTCCCAATATGCATTTACTATGGTTTAATGCTAATAAATCATCATGTAGGTTTTGTAAATATCATCATTAATAGGCAAAGGGCTCAAGGAGATTTCTCATTAAGCCACATTAAATCATGATTTGCAAAACATTATATTATATCTCTCAATTTCTCATTTCAAATATAATCTAGATTAAAGAATTCTCTCATCAACTTATGGTAGAAACAACTCGACAATAGTTCTGCGGAGATACTTTGAACATTTTTTGACATGAGGACCTGAATTTTGAGTGTTCTAGAGTGTATTCTTACTATTCATCCCATTTTTCTCAAAAGGAAGTGATTTGGATGTCCATAATTTCTCATGCAGGATGTGTCCCTGGGTTTTTCGACTACAAGGAACTGGTTTCCTAGTGCATTGAGAAATATATACCAAGTTAGCATATTAGTCAACATCAAGACCATTCTCTCGACTGTCTTTCACCTCAAGTGTTCTGTAAAATGTTGAAGCTTTCAGGGCCAACACTCACTTTTAAAGGTGAAGATTGAAGGGATTACCTAAAAAAGCATGACAACGACCTGGACCTCTTTCCTGAATTCTTGGAGAACCTCGTGGCCATCCCTGAAGATATTACTAGGTTGTAGTTCAACTCATTCAAAACCCCATTTTGGGAAATTTCTTGGTTATTCACGAGGGTCACAGGCCAAGAAAGTACCTCCAATAGTTCCTGTACCATTCTTTATATCCTATATTTCACTGTCAAAGAGAAAGATTTTTTATTGGGGAAAAATGATTTCCATTGAAATATATTCCCAATGATCACCATACAAAAAAGATACTAAATTATTTATGGCTTCTTATTCGATATTTACGATAGCATATTGCTGTCAATTTCCTAAATTTTCTAGTTGCAAGAAGGCGAATTATGAATTTGACCCAGTGCCCTTTTGGTACCAAGCGTTGTGGAGACACAAAGCTTCTTTGCACTTTTATGAAATTTTCAATGATTTTGTCTCGTTTTTTAAAGTATTGTTTTTTGGAAAATATACCCCTAGAATATTTGCCCAAGAAAGTAAATTCCTAGATAAAAAGTGGACGTTGGTGTAAATGGAAAATTACAATGTTATCGGGATTTTCGGGTCTAAGGGAAATCCCTCCTTTCTTCCATGCCATATATCTGATAGAATGTTTATTATCAAAGTTGCAAGGAAATATAATTTCTGGATGTAATTTTTTTATGACATTTATAACCTTTCCTTGGAAAATTGGGGACTTTGTATTAAAAAATATGAACAAAATCGATGAATTTGCAAGCCACTTCCACAATCTGAATCTTAAGTATGCTGAAAAATATAAAAGGGTTTGACACTAACCTGATTTTTGTGGCACATATGTTAACAATGGGATTTAGAAATTCATTTATCCACACCATTCTAGGAGAAGAAGAACATAATAACTTAGGCGCTCCTACTCACAATGTTGGTGATTTGGAGATGGTACTCAGTACCAATGAATTTTACAAACATAAAGGAAAGGGTCCTAGCAAGAAGAGTTCCTAGTCCCCAACTATTAGCCCTAATACTATGAAATCTCAGAGAAGTGGTCCAATGGCCCACCCATCTATAAAATTAATCCATAGTAGTTCAAGCGAAGGAGGAAAAAAAAATCCCCCTCCGGGAAAAATTGAAAGCTCGCATAAACTTCCTCTGAGGAAAAAGAGGAAAAATGTAGTGCAAGAGGAAGAAGACCAACGCATAGAGAGTGATGTCAATAACTTCTCCCTCAAATATATGGAACTCGAAGCAGACATAGAGAAAATGTTTTCCAACATTAATCAATCGGTAGGCACAACCCACCAGAATTCGTCATTGGAAATTATTGAGAATGAGACCTTCGATGAAGAAGAGTCATTTTCATTCCAGAGCTTTGTATTTGACAACGAATCTAAGAAATTGATTATCAAAAGAAGTGATGTAAAAAATAAAAAAGGAAAATCTTGTTAAGAGGTTTACCTAAGAAATATGAGGCCTTCCCAAATTTCTAAAGTTCACAGAGCAACCAGGGATTCTCTAGACAACTCCATTGGTGGTCTTGAAGCGAAAAACTTGAAATTGAAACAAAGGATCAAGGAATTGGAAGAAACCTTAATGCCTCTTCCACTTCTTGCCAATCCTTTGACTATTGTTGGACCCACCACAACTGCTACTAAATTAAAAGGATCCTCAAGCCTACTTACATCAGCCAAGAGCTATGTGGACAAAAACATTAAGAAAATAATGGAATTGATCATAGAGGCTTGGGATATTTTGAAGAACATGGATTCTTTTGGATTGAGGGTAAATTATTTTCATGATTATTTGCAAGCCGACCTAAAGAATGAACAAGGTTTTTCCATTGATGCAATGGTACCATTTGGAATCAAATTTTCCAATATGACAGAACTAAGGATAAGAGAGGAGGACCTTCCCTCTCCAAGTTGAATCAAGTAGTTGAATGTGTTCTGGAAAGAAAAGATAAAAAACTTGAATAATATTGTTCAAACGTGTGACCAAGCAATATCAAGGAGGTAACTATTCAAAAGGCTCACAGAGGTGGACCTAGCCGGAAGCACTAACGAAATCCAAGATCCCAAATTCATCCTCAACTCATTGTTCCTAACAAAGAAACAATTTGAAGAGAATGTTGAGATATTTAAAGGGTTATCATTCAAAATTTTTTATGGTAGTCTTGAATATGATGAGTATGACATAGACAATTGGCTAGTGGACTACTCCATGAAAAATTAGGACATTGAAGAAGAATTACATGGAATTTTCATTGATTTGAGGGACTTGGAGGGCGAGTTGTTCAACATCAAAATGAGGCATGAAATCAATGTGCCAACAATTAAAAGTTACATCGAAGAATGGTTCAAGAAATTTATCGATAAAATGAACAAGGAAGGGAAAGAAACAATTGAGAGGGTTCCTGTAATCATTGATGAAAACGATAAAATGACATCATCGAGCAAGTGAAAATAATGAGATACCATCATACTAATTTTATGTTGATCATATCCTTCTTTTTATTTATCAAGTCCTTCATCCAGTTATTCCACCTCTTTCACTAGAAAGATTTAACCAAAGACCATTAACTCCTCTTTTCTTCTTATCGGGTGTTGTTGTTATTCTACCACCCACCGTCTTCGTTCTAAAATATTATTTCTTGCATTTATTTTCTTTATGGTCCACGAGAGCCCCAATCTGATTCTTTAAGACAAACACATTTAAAATTTCAAGTAATATGTAACAAACTATATATTTTTTCGAAATTCCAAGAGAGCTAATTTAGGAACAATCTCAAATGTACTTTGTAACCCTATTTTCAAAATATAAAGTATTTGAGGTTGATCTATGATTATCTTTATTTGAGATCCCCATGCGTCCACTCTATTAAAGTTATATTATGCATGCGGGTCATCTTCTCTTTATTTTATGTGATCAGAAATCTTTATCTTAAACTATGATGGATGTGAGGAAAATTTTCTTATTTTCTTTAAATGTGTGAAGTGTGTGATTCCCGATCCTTTCTCAGGAATTTTCTTTAAAAAGAAAAAAAAATACATTTTCCTTTTATTTTCTCGCAATATTTACGTTTCTTTGAATTACTACGATGGACTTCTATTAAGTACCACATTTTGAATATATAGAAATCCCAAGAAAATCTAAAGAGGAGTACCACCTATATATAAACACAAGGGAATTTACATCCTTGTGAGGTTGTTGTTTTGGTCCTAACAAATTCAAGAGTCAACATTTTTGGTGACCATACTATGGAATGAACTGAATATATGAAATATGGTCCAACATTTTTTGAAAAAATATATGACTTTTCCCCAGACTGATCAGCCCCACTTATAAATTGAATTGAACAATCAACGAAGCATCTTGCATCAACTATAGAACTTGGTAATATCAATGGTTGAGACCTGAGAATATTTATGTAACATCCCGCTCTGGCGCACTGGGAACACTTATTATTTGAGGACACTTGCTCGCAAGTGATCTGGACTTTTATGATGTTAGGCCATTTATACTTGATTATGATGCGATTGAATGATGACATGATGTGTTACTATTTGATGTCGACAGATGCTATTGACTCAGTTTCATTGAGTGTGCAGGGTTTTTGACCTTGAGGATGCAGAGGCATCGGTAGAACCCCCTTGGACTCCGAACTGAGTCAGGGAGTGTGCTTTTGGGTGATATGTTTACTATGATGTTTCATTCGATTTGATGATTGTTGTTGACATTTCTGACATGATTATTGTTGATGTAGGCTGACGATAGCTTGCTGACCAGACTCACATATGGAGTAAAGGGGCCACACACGATTTGTAGAGAGGTTTAGGGAGAGGGGTAGACAGCAGCCCTGCCACCGCCTGCTAGCACTCCCGCCGTGGCTCGAACCATAGGTTAACGATTACCTAGTTCGAGAGGACCCACGATGCCGTGAGGGCCGAATGAGACAGTTTCTCACGATGATTCTAAGGGGCACGCAATAAGGCGGGGGCCTTATTCCTTAGAACCCTTAGTCTCCTACAAGTTCACCTGGTGGAGTGTTGACTCCAGGGGTTATAGAGGTCTAGAAATCAGTCCAGTTGGCGAGTGGCACCCTTGGAGCACGTGGTGCATCCTGAAGGGCACGTCACACAAAATAAACTCAGTTGGCGAGTGGCACCCTTGGAGCACATAATGCATCCTGAAGGGCACGTCGCCCAAAAGATATTCCAGAGGCGAGTGGCACCCTTGGAGCACGTGGTGCGTCCTGAAGGGAACGTCACATCATTATGGGGGAAGGGTCAGCCTAAATAACCTTAAGTCATCAGCACCTGAATAAAACCTTAAGCAATTCCCTTAACCAATCGTCGCCTAGCCCAGAATCTAACCCTAAGCCTAAGACTTTTCTAGAAAAAGGGGGGAAATT